>LOJH01019161.1:0-29052 GCA_001685095.1 Ellobius talpinus | reverse complement strand
TCTATCTATCTATCTATCTATCTATCTATCTATCTATCTATCTATCTATTTAGAGACAAAGTCTCTGACTGTCCCTGAACATACCAAGTAGACTAGGCTGGATAAAAGCCCTAGGGGTATACCAGCCTCTACCTCCCAATGATGGGAATATAAGCATGTGTCATCTGTCTAGCTTTAATTTTTTATTTTATTTTTACAATGGGTTCTAGGGATAGTACCGAGGTCTTAATGCCTGCAAAGCAAGCACTTTTAACATGGAGCTATCTCTCAGTCTTTCATATAACTTCTTAAATACACCATGGTAAGAACAAGCAGATAGTAATGCAAAAACATGCTTCTCAGAGCAATGCCATTGCCTTTCTACCACCAGGAAGGTAAAATTAAGGGGCAGAAGTTAAGAAAAGATACCCTTTCCATTAAATCACAGATTCAGTGACCCAGTGAACAAATTACCCTCTGTTAATGAAAAGCAGACCATGCTCTGTGTGCTCATCCCTACCCAGTGAGAGCCTGAAGCTAGGTCAAGAACAAAGGCACACATTGCAGAGTCAGCAGATGTGTTCTGTGGTTTCCCTTTGCTTAGCAGTGCTGGGGGGGCAGCATGTTAGCCAAGTACGGAAGTGAGACCAGCAGGCTACCTGTGCACAGAATGAGGCTAGTCCACAAGCCTGGTACAGTGAGGCTGGCACACTAGTCACTCACAGATGTGCCTTCTCTAGACTGGATGGCAGTGCCAAGGAGCAGGTGGGCACATAGGAACTGGACAAGTTTCAAATGTGTGAATGGCAGATTGCCACACTTGGATGCATAAACAGTTTTCAGGGTTTAGAAATTTTCTAAGGTCCCCCTGGTGCTATGAAAGGGAATGTGTATGTAGATCTCAGAGTAGAGAAGTCAGGATCTTCCATACCGCATGTAAGGACAGAATTTAATTTATGGCCCGTGTTAAGGGAGGTGCAGAGCCACCCGAGTGGCAGGGCACGGGAAGTGTCTGTAGAGCGCTCGGGTCCACACAGGAAATGGGGCTATGAAATAGGCACTGGCTACAGAATGGGACTGAGCTTGTTTTACTGAATCCTGCTTGTCAATAGCAGTACCAGCACTGATTGGAGACTAGGGTTTGAACAGAGTGACTGTGTTACTGTGTTGGTCTCCACTGCCTGTGTGAACATAAGACCTGAGACTCCATGGCTAAGAAGGTATTTCCTAAGTAGTGGCTCAGTGGCCTTGTTAAGTGGCTGGTTTTCCCAGTGCGAGGAACTCACCTGAGAGACCATCTTAGAAGCAGTGAAAACATCCTGAGAGATACTAAACATCATAACAGTTCTGTCTGGAGGTGTGTGAAGAGACTCTGTGTTTCCTACCCACCAGTATTTTCTACTGTAGGGAGATTTTCAAGCTCTTCCCAATTTAAAACCTAGGGAAAGTTTGTAGTAACATTTCATTTGTATTTTAATAAATAAAGCTTGCCTGAAGTTCAGAGAGTAAAACAGCCCCACTGGCCAGCCTTACAGACCAGGCAGTGGTGACACACATCTTTAATCCCAGTAGCCATACTAGGTTGTCATAGAAACTGGGCGGTAGTGCATGCCTTTAATCCCAGCCCTAGAGAGGAACATAAAATGGGAGGAGACAGCTCTCAGTTTCATTCTGAGATTCTAGGAGGCAGGATAGCCATCTCAGACTGAAGTAGATGTAAGAGCCAGTGGCTGGCTGTTTTGCTTTTCTGACCTTCAGGATGAACCCCAANCCACTGGCCAGCCTTACAGACCAGGCAGTGGTGACACACATCTTTAATCCCAGTAGCCATACTAGGTTGTCATAGAAACTGGGCGGTAGTGCATGCCTTTAATCCCAGCCCTAGAGAGGAACATAAAATGGGAGGAGACAGCTCTCAGTTTCATTCTGAGATTCTAGGAGGCAGGATAGCCATCTCAGACTGAAGTAGATGTAAGAGCCAGTGGCTGGCTGTTTTGCTTTTCTGACCTTCAGGATGAACCCCAATTTCTGTCTCTGGGTTTTTATTAATCGTGCTACAGAAGTTAATTTAGAGTTTACTTATTTAGTATGAGTACATTCTTCACCTGTCTTTTTGTGGGAGGAGAAGTTGCCTCACTCTAGTCAAAATGAAAGTGAGCTGTTACAACCATGAAGAGCAATGATCATCAGATCTTACCGCCTCCACCCACAGAAACCTTTGCATCAACTTCTGTGGGTTAGGCTGTCCTTTATAAAGGTCTAATTTATCACGTGGTTAAGAAAGAGGTTCAAAATGCACTCTTACTACTCCTCCAAAACAAACCCAAAAACAACAACAAAAAACTTTCTCACTTTCAGGGCTTTCATTATTTTGCAGAGAAAACACCATGAGAATCAGAAGGTTGTTTTTGGTTTTGTTTTTTTCTTTCTAGAACCTGGTCAAGTGAGGCCAGCTGTTAGCCAAGAGGCTATGATGCTGCTGTGGCACTCTTCTGTAGATAAGATATTCTTATCTCCAGGGTAGGTGTGGGGCTAGAAGGAAGGCCTCTCTCTGTGAGGGCAGGGCTCTGCTCTTGTGGTCCTGCCCTGTTTGAGCTCAGAATTGTTGAAGTGCCATTCTCTACCTGTAGGTGGCACCATTGCACAGAGAAAGGCAATTTAAGTGGCTTCACCTGCTCTCCCCTGAAATGGCTCTAGGCATTCATTCCTGTCTGACTGTTCAAGACTCTAAGGCGTTCTTAAACTCACAGATTTACATACAAATTTTCCAGCCCTAAGAAATCTCAATATTTAAAACCAGAGTTTTCTGCAGCCTTGTGTGAGGGAATGATGATCCCTCTAAAAAAGGAACCTGCTCGCGTGCCTGTCTGCTCGGGGCCTTGGTGGTAGGAGGTGTGTGGAATCCACTTTTCCCTGTAATGCTGGCAGCAGTCCCTCTAGAAGCACATCTTCCCAGGAAGGGAGCCCACGTGGGACAATCAGAAGCAGCCTGTGCGCACAGCTTGGGTTTTGAAATCACAGAAGAGATGGGCTGGGTTTCCATGGAAACGGCCCTCAGCTCCCTTGGGGGAGGCAATGGCTTGGCTGTCAGCACTGAAGTGCTTCTAGCAGGCCAAAGGAGGTTTAAAAAGGACACTGCTCAATGACCCTTCTTCCTTTCCTAATAGCTGCTGTGGACAGTAGCACTCAGGATATTTAAGGCTTTTATGGTTAAGGATGTGAAGTTTGTTAAACAAAATGCTTGGCTTTATCAGTATATTTTTCCTTTTACCATGAGACTATGGGTAAAAACACTCAGAGAAAGGAAATGATGAATAAGTAATCTCATTCTATACTAGCTGCTTCTCAGACTGTGAGGCAGAGACATCCTGATCATCTTGCTATAACTTGGTTTTGTGTTTGTGATATTAAGAGAAAATAATTTTTGGTGGTGCATATTGCTCTCTAGCTTAGAAGCTGGTTTTATTAGACACTGAACAACACTGACACAAAATAATTTTAAAAAAGTCTTAAATAGTGCTTAATTGGAGAGGCATGCAGATTCAGGCAAAATACTTAAAATATGAATCCAAAGGTGCTCCTAGACTGTCCATTCTGACCCCAGGGGTTAGTTCTTTTCTGTAAGGGAACTTGTCTGCTGCTTACTGGAGTCTGAACCCCTGGTTCCTCTGCCTCCTGCTTTTCCATTTCTTTACCACCAAGTAAACATAGAACTTCTTTAAGAACAGCCACTGGCCACAGCTACCAGCTACCCAGAGAGCATCAGACATATCCTCTAACGTAGGGGAACTGGATATCAGTGTACTGAAGTAGATAATCTTAAGGTCAAAGAACTCTGCATTAACACTTTCCAAAAAGGCAGACAATAACCACGTCTTAATTCTGACTTGAATTTGTCCTCAAGGGACTCAAACCCCATTACACAGCCCCCCTGTGATGCCCTCTTTATAGAACCATGACCCGGAGAGAAAGAGTGGGAACAGTTACATCCACCAATTACAGCTGCCTTCCTGGCTAATTATTCCTAAGTGTCTTGAAGATGGTTCCTCTATATTGTCCCCACACTTTTTCAAAAAGACATATTATGAGGGTTAAGTCAATACTTAGAATTATGTTAAGGAATTTAAAGTATGATGTAAAGTAAGTATGCCTTCTGGTAAAGGGAGCATGACACTATGACAGGCGTGTCCTCTGGTCAAGTGAATATATGGTGTCATGATAGGTGCACCCTGTTTAAATGAGGATGTGACATCATGGTAGGTACACCCTCTGTTTAAGTGAGTATGACATCAATGATAAGCATGCCTTCTGGTTAATGGAGTATGTGGCATTATGATGGATATATCCTCTGGTTAAGTGAGTATGCACAGTGTAACATTTTCTGATCACTGTGGGCTAAATGGGACTCCATTTCATGCCAAGGTCATGTGATATAGGCCAGCAACTCTCCAACTTAGATATCCTCCCACATCTCTTCTGCAGGGGTCACATATGCCCACATGTTCCGGTTGGGCATAACATGTGCTAATGTTAAGCAGGGCCAGCTTTCTCCATGTGACCTGAAAGGGGTCACAGTTCCAGACATATTGCAAGATACTCCCAAGTGCAGGGTCCCAGAACGGTATGGACAATGTGTGGCTGGCACAGAACCTAGCACCTCTGCTGGGTAAGACAGAGCCCCTAAACATTCAGTGGGCCCCCAAATCCATTCAGAGAAGTATGTGCAAGAATTCCTGAGTACTCACCATAGAGGCAACTGCTCACTTAAGAAATCTTCTAACAAAGGTGCCCAGCACTGCCAACCTAGTGACCCTACCTGGACTCACTGTCCTTGGGGCTGACCACTTCAGGCTGAACTGGCCCAGAGGGCTGACTTTTAGAAATGTTTGAATTCTGAGTCTGGTGTCAAACCGCAGAGAACACCAAATGCTTGGGATGATACCATATAATGTGGGACAGGGGGACTTCAGTGTCTGAAGAATGTCAAGAGATTCCCTTGACAGTGCGTCTTTTGTCCCTATTTCACGGAAGCTCTATTTAAGTCAAACAGAAAACATGAAGAGAAAAACCTCTTTCCTAGTGCCTTCAATTTTAAAATAAATAAAAATGTAAAAGTAAAGCCCCGTCTCTGGATGCTAACTACAGTTCTGAAGAGCAATGGTTCTGGCTACAATCTTTTTTGCCCAGCTATGCAGAAATTCCAGTTAAGAACACTTTCTTTCTAGATAAATGTGGCTATAAAAGCATATTCCTTTTCAGCTTTTCTAGCATGTAAATAGAAATAATGAAGAAATGTAAAGAAAAAATAATAAAGACAGTTTTAACTGGACAAATGTCATTTGCTTACTCTTAGGTTACAAACTTACACATTCCCCACAAATACAGAGCTGGTGATTTATCAGGAACATACATGGCACCTGATATTTCTTAAACACATTACCTCAACTTCAAAGGAAGACAGAATCTTTCAGGAGCTTTTCAATTTGTAAGGTATTTGATAACTTTCTCTTTATTTGAAGTTCCAGCCCAGCTGTGCAGATTTGTATTGCTGCCTAACTCTAACATAGCTCAGGAGATCTGGGACCAGGGTTGTGTGGGCCACCTCTTAATGTCTCCTCCCTAGGTGGAGCCCCTTTCTCCTCCAGGAACCCATTTCTCTCCCAGAAGTCCTGTTCAACCCTGTCCCCCACTGCCCTGCTTTGCTTTCTCCAAGGTTTCCTTGGGAAGCTTGGGGCAGGGGAGGGGATGAGCTTGCTATTCGGAAATGCTTAGATCACAAAGTGCCAACAAGTGCAGGCCCTGGGCATGGATCAGCACCTCTCTGACTCTATGCAGAGGAGCTCCCATGCTGTCCTGAGACCCCAGAGGCAGAAAGCATTTCCCATAGTGTGATACTCAGGATGCAGGTATACTGAGAAAACCTGCACATTCCAAAATATTAGCAGATGCTGGGTTAGATTTGCTGAGACAAGTAATACACAAAAACAAATGCATATGTCCATCACTGACCCAGCCAGAGCTAAACAGTGCATGACTAAGAGTCCTAGTCAGAATATAAAACATTCTGCAACGCGTATTTGGATCCCAGGCTTATAGTACAACCACTAGGAATAGGAAATTCTTGAAGTCAGTCTAATGCTGACTGGGAGACCACAAGCTTGTTATCCGCATGGGGGTAACCTCAGACATGCACTGAGTCAATCCAGCCTTCAGCCATGGACTCAACTCTGTTGGCACCACAGTGCCCCTGGTGTTAGGGATAGGGGACCCATCTCAGAATTGTCCTGCAGCCTGGTCACAGCTGATTCATTTCTGTGGGCCACTGGAGCTCAGGCTTGGCTTAAGGGCAGCATCCAGGCTGTGTGGCAGCTGGACTGGCATGCTGCATGCAGCTCTGTTCTTGTGTATCAATCATGCAGCTACAAGTCTTGACTGGAAAGTCAACTGTGTGGATCATGCTGCCCTTGGAGTCTGTGGGAAGGCACCTAACTTGGACTGCTGGGTGCCAACACTGTGACCTACTGCACGGCTGGAGGGTGTCCCAGGAACATCAGCAGTGGGCTCCTGTCAGGGCGGCAGAACGTACCTAGCACATCCTGACGTCCCATTCACTTAACGGGATGTGTCCATGGGAAACTGCTGCCAGAGCACATGCACGTCCAGCAGCAGGGGACCAGCTAAACAAGAGGCGGGGCAGCCGCAGTCAGAACCCATGCAAAAAAAAAAAATACAAAAGGTGACTAGTGCAACGGGCTCAAGGCAACAGAAACCACCATTCCTAACCTCTCACCCTCTAAGGTGAGCAAAGAACATACCACACAGCTGAGCTCACGGTGGGTGCTGGGGCTCCACATCTAACATGCAAGGGAATTTCATCCAGTGCTGGAAGGTGCGACTGGGCTCAAGAGATACTCACCTTCTGCTGATTACATGGACCCTAAGTCAGCGCCACAGTTAAAGGTTTTATGCAGGCTTTTGCAGGGTGGAAGTTTGTAAACATAACTGCATCTACTCTACTCCACACTAACTGCATGGTCCAAAGTGTTCTTGCAGAAGGAGCAGGCACTAGTGAACACATCCAATTATTCTCAAGCAGAGTTGTCAAATATCCATAGTATCTTTCAGTCAAGGTGCATTAAAAAGGGGCAGGGAGGGAGGGGTGGAGATCCATGGCCAGAGGTTCACATGACAGCAGGTTCCCAATCATGGAGAACTGGGCCCCATTCCAAGCATATCGACAGATGACGGCCTAGCTCATCCATAGTGTCTTCCACCTCACCCACTACCAGCAGCTTGCACTTGTTCACGCGTCAAGTTCAGGGTGGAGAACATTTCAGGCACGTTTCCCAAGGACACTAAGGCTCAGCTTGTAGGAGAAACCTACCTCACTGGCTCCCACCCAGACTCTGGGACAGATGAATGAGGGAATGCCACATGGCTGGCCACTGCTCAAGCCAATAGAACAAATGGAGGCACTGGGAGTTAGCTCCACTTCCCTGGCCATAGACGACTTAACGCCACCCCCCTTCAGCTAAAGGCAGAGAGAGCTTGAGTCATTTAAAATCAAGCTAGTTTCTGGAAAACAGGCAGGTTCTCTGGGATAGCAGAGGGACGACTGAGTCACCTGTTGGGTGGTATACCTGGCTTTCCTTTGGAACTAAATTGTCACTTCTAATCTGACTTTTGTTTGATAAATTTTCTANTTTCTATGCTTGTGGGTCATGTATTTATTCATTTGAGAATTTTACACAGGGTCTTGCTATGTTGCTGGAACTAACCTCAAACTCCAGATCCTCCTGGTTCAGTCTCTGAGTGCTGGGATAGCCATGCATCACCACATCCAACCAGGATCCTTTATCTTCTGAAGTCCCTTTGTTGGCCTCACATAAAACCCCAGGGAGTTAACTGTTTTCCTACTGTCCTGGACTCTGGGCCAGTTGATGTCTTCTGCCTAGATCCTGTCTCTCTGCTTTCTTCTTTCTGTCTTCATTTAAATCTTGTTTTTCAGTTTAGTTTCTACCTTTTAGTATCTTAACATGAAAAAAATTTCCATCCTTCTATCACAAAACCTACCTTTCTCCCTGGTCTTAAGACAACTTGTTTCCTCAAATCAATAAGAGTTTCCACAGACTTGGTCTTACAAGATATTTTAGAAATAAGTCAATCAAATTCCTTATTTTACAGGAAAGGAAAAAGATCCAAATGTACGGATTCCACAGCAGTGAGGCAGGTTTTACAGAAAGCTTTCTTCCGCCCTCTCCTTTTCTGATGTTTTCTTTGATTGGAATCCTTTTGTTGTTTCTTTTGGTTTTTCTTTTTGAAACAAGGTCTTGTATCCCAGGCTGGCCTTGAACTTGTGATCTTTCTGCCTCGGCCTTCCACATTCTGAGGTTACAGCTATGTTCCCCATGCTAGGTTGTGAACCTGTTTTCTCAATGTCTGCCCCCACCAGGGCTTCACGTGCCTGGTCCTTATTGGAGGTTTTGGGTGCTACTCTTCTGTGCTTTCGTGCTCAGACTCCCACATGCCTCTCAGGGCTTATGGAATAGGGAGGGTGAGAGAGATCGTGTTTCCCTTTGCATTCTAGGAGGGTGGGCCAGAGAGCTGGAGTCAAGAGTCAGTGCAACTACACTGGAGCCCATTCCCTAAACCTGGCCTGGGTAAGGTGTGCCCCACGGTGTGGACAATGGTAGGAGAGAGTCGAGAATAAGGGCGCAGTGCTAGACTGGGAGGAAGAGGAAGGGGAAGTGAAGGCAGGGTTGAGAAGCTGCTGAGTGCTAAGAACACACAGGACTGAACGCTTCTCTATGGCCTCCCCAGGACCTTTCCCAGGCGTGGCCAGAAGGCAGAGGTCATTACAACTCTGCTCACTCTAGGGATCAGTCCCTTTGCCCAGAGAGAAGTTCAAGGACCCTTCTCAAAAATTCTAACTTCCAGAGGTCCCTTGACCAAGCATGGATAACCCAGGGACCTAGGTGTGGAAGACCAGGTATTCTCTTCCTAGGGACACTCAAGATAGTGGTGTCCACTGTGGGACCTGTTGGGGAATGCAGAGCTTCTCTCATCCGGGCTTTGCTGGAAGAGAAGACAGGGAAAGAGAGTGCACAAAGAATAGAGAAGCTCACACAGACATAATGAAGCCATGACAGACAGAGTGGGAAGCAGGACTTGCTGAGACTAAGGAACCAAGATCATGTCTGTGCCTGACACCTTCTCCCATGCTAGACTGCAAAAGACTGCTGGAGTCACAGCAACTTGGACCTGCTGCCCCTCCCGGACCCTGCCAGGGAGAGAAACAGGTAGGACCATGTTCCCAAAGCCCAGGAAGGTATAAGGACTACCTTCCTGGTATGCTGCTTGACCCGGAAGTACTAGGGTCATTTAGTTCAGAGGAAAGAGGCCTTGGGGGGGGAAGGTACTGTCACAAATATGTATGAAAAGCAAGTCTCAAGAGAAGGCAGATCTCCTGCCATTTGCTTGCAAGATCTAGCTAGGCCTTTCAGAAGAGAATTCTGACCTAGGATGACTAACATGGAGGGCAGTTTCTCTCCCGGAGGCATAAGAAGACACAACGGTGACTTCAAAGAAGCGTGAGAACCCCACAGAGTGGTCTGAAGTGTCACCTACTGGTGACCTCAAAGACCTTCTGGGCTGGGACTCCAAGTGTGTTATCAGCATGAGACAGCTGATGGCAGCAAATACACATCTACGGAATGCTTTCGGAAGCCCAGGAAGTTCTGGTGTTGAATAGTAGATATGTATAGGACCTTTTGATGGACATCTGGAGGAACAGTCACTGTTAGGGGAGAGTCCTTTTGACCTTCTCTTCTAGTAAGCAATCTTCAATGGCCCCCTAGGGTAAAGGCTCTCTCCCTCTACCATCTGTGGTATACCGCTATGGCTTCCAGGTGTATACTCATGTGGGAAGTTGTCATCTGTCCTTTCCTTCTATGATGTAGCCCCTGAGGACAGGGCTGAATGGTGCCATCTCCCACCTGGTTCCATTTTTTCCTCCTGCCACAGTGGCCCTAGGTCTTTGAAGCAAAGGGAGGTGGGAAGTATACTGAGCCCCTCCTTACCAGGACCCACCAATTTCAGGGCAGCCACTAGGCTCTTGTTTTCCGACTTGCAGACCTAACCTGAAGTGCAGGCAGTCTATGGACTTAGGGTATAACCTGTCCTAATGTCCTTCCTGTTATCTACTGGACTGCAGGGAAGTCAGGTCATGGTGTAGCTGTCCCCTCCATAACTGAGTCACATCTTGCTTCACCCCTGGCTCTCTTTCCAGCAAGAGCCTTCACTATATATCTGCTAGAGATCTGTGATCCATGGGCCCAGTATGCTGTCCCCCAAGCCACTTTTGCAGGAGAGGTAAACCGAAGGCCATTTCTCCAAGGAGCAAGCTGGCTAAGCAGTAAGGCTATTTCATTGAATTCTGGGATGGCTCCTGGTATCTAGGTCAAGGGCTGGGCTGGGCTAGGCTGGAGGGCTCAGTTTCTGCTTTGAGGACTGTCCAGGAAAGTAGAGTCTACTCACAACTTGCCGTGTAGATGGCAGACTGTAAAACATGTCTGTCCAGTCCAGGGCCTGGACCCCTGCAGAAACCCTATATAGACTTTTACGTCCATTGATCTTGTGGAGCTCACAGTACCATGGAAACACAGACACATCTGCACAGGCCTACTTAGTGTTGAAACGTCACATTGTCAGTGTGGAGATTTTAGCTTTACATCCATATTGACATGCACACCAGCACACAGGATTGTAGGTAGGGCCACAGAGCCAGGCTACTCTGAATTGCCAACTAGTCAGTTCTAACAAGCATTCTTGTCCTCAAGGGTGAAGAGCATGGCAGAGGAGAGGAAGCAAGCTCTGTGAGAAGGATGATGGCAGGAAGTCAGTCAAGGGAGGCAGACGTAGAAAGCAGCAGTCTATAGGCTCTGGGGGAGATGGAGAACCAGGGGAGAGCAGCACTTGGGCAGCACTGAGCTTGCAGGGTCTCTGTGCAATAAAAGTTTAGTGATTAAATATAGATATCCTCATTAATGCAAACATGTTGGCTCGGGCCTTTGCTATACACAGCCTTCATTGAATTCACTATATTCCATTAATATGAGAATCTCAACTGTTCCAAATAAAAGAACATGTTGTGGATTGGCTGACATGGCAAGTATGAGTATTAACCATATCTTTACTTACTGACCCTTTAATATCTTTGGATTCTACTCTTAAGAAAATAACTTCAAGATGTGACTGCCCCGATATGCATATTAACAGAAATGTCACTTGCCTGATACCGAAATTATGTCTCTTAGAAAGGGAATCTCATTTTTATGATTTGTCTTTATTTAAGCTATAAGGGAAGAATAGGTATGACAAGGTGGGGGGAGGAAAGATGGAGGGAGTGAGAGAGGGAATGGAGGAGAAGAGTCCTGCATGACTGGGAAATTCACTCAGAAAATAAGGCTGAGTGACAGGTCAGTGCCTGCATGGGATAGGCCTCAGGGCACCCTCTCCCCTCAAGAGGCTGGCAAATGTGGCTAGCCTGAGAGAAGGCTCTGAAACCCTTGCTGCAGTGGGGGCGTTCTACATCCTGCCTGTTCTGTGCACACTGTGCCAGGCTACGCCTGCCCTGAGGCTGCAAAGAGAAGCAGAAAAAGAGAGTGAGTTGCTATGGCAACCTGGTTGCCAGGCTCCCAGTTTCCTCAGTCATCCCTGTGGTGCAGGCTCATTCTACAATGTGCAAGGTTTTTGTGTTTTCCTTTATAGGCTAGATCAGGTTCCTAGGTGCTGAACAGCCAGCACTGAAGGGATCAGGAGGTACTCGGAGGATAGGTGGCCTCATATCCCTAGGAGGGTGGAGCCATTCCAATGAAGTGGGATTACCTCACTGTGTGTTACAAGGAGTGTCTATAATGGGGAAGATGCACAAACACAGAATCTATTAACACAATCCTGGGCTCTGCAGACAGGCCACCAGGGGAGTGTCCCAGCACCTCGATTCAGAGATCAGGTAGCATTCTTGTGCCGAATGTGGGTTAAAACCGTCTGCTGCACTTCTCTTTGCACATGTTATTATGCCTTCCTTCAAGCACGCACACTGGAGTTCTGTGCATCTGGTAGCTAGAGAACTTTAAAAATGGTCCAGGGAATCAGTGAACGGCATTCTGGAAACTGCACTGGGAGGACAGTCTCCTGGGGCCCAGGCCTCATCCTCTCATCCAGCTGATGGACCATTCTAGGTTTATTCTTCTGCGCTGGCTCGTGTGTGTGTGTGTGTGTGTGTGTGTGTGTATCTATGCATATATCTATACATGTCATGTATTCATACTGTATGAGCACATATGTTTATGCCCTAAGGGTAGGACCATGATGAATCTGAAATGTTTTGCTCTAGAGGGACTACCATGTGTTCATACAGATCAGCAGAGCCTATTGTAGGCAAAGAAGGAGACCAGCGATATTTCTTCCTCTGGATATGGAAGACTGAGTTAGCATCTCACCTTTGTGGAAAGCAGCATAGCAAATAATGAAGTGCAATGCTTACCTTGGAAAGCCATGCCCTTTAATAAGTCACCTTTCTGGGATAGTTTTCTGCTTGTGAAATGGTTTACAAGGTGGAGGAACCATTCACTCGGCCAGAAATGGGCTTTTCTGGTCCTCTCCACAGCCTTCCTGCCTCACCCACCCTGCCTTCTGCCACAGGGCCACAGAATGACAAGAGGGGCACACTGAAAGTCAGCTGTGTTACCCGGTACCCACAGAGGAGGAGATGGGCATCTCAAAGGCCCACATGAGCCACCTGGACCAGGGCTCTGTCTGCCCACCAAAAAGCCATGGCTGCCTTGCTTCTGTGTCTTGTTAACATGTTTCTCTTGTGTAAAGCAAAACCCTAAGAATTTGTACAAATAGAAAACCAGATGATTTAAATGTTCAAACTAAAACTTTCATTTTTCCCAGGAAACATCTTCAATACCAAAATGATCCTCAAAGTGCCAGAAGAAATTGGAGCAACAGTGCATTTCTGAGGTGGCCACCAGCAAAGTTACTATAGTCTGGCTGAACCATGCTCTCTGTTGGTCTGAGGCCACGGCACTCTCCCTGATGATCATGATATAACCTCCAGCCTCTGCAGAGAGACAGACACATGCCCATCTATTGGGCCCCACAAGATCTTGTGAAGCTGGGAGCAGATCTTATTACTACTCTTTCTAGACAAGA
The DNA here is from genome assembly GCA_001685095.1 of Ellobius talpinus. Classification (NCBI taxonomy): domain Eukaryota; kingdom Metazoa; phylum Chordata; class Mammalia; order Rodentia; family Cricetidae; genus Ellobius; species Ellobius talpinus. The sequence goes on along the minus strand of LOJH01019161.1, from coordinate 15,852 downwards.
AAACAAATTCTGAAAGCTTCAACCACTTGCTGAAAGCCCATGTAACCAGAGAAGATAGAGTCTGAGTTGAGGATCTCTGAATCCCTTGTTCTTCATTATAGAATGAGGACCTGGGCCAGCTGAGCTGCTGGCCTATCATGCCCAGAAGGCCACTCTCTCAGCCACCTCTCTCCTCATCAGGCCCAGCAGAAAGCAGACATGTATGTAACTACTGATCACACTAGGTGTGTAGACGAAGTAGAAAGGAACACTAAGGAAAGAAGAATTAGCAAGTATAAGATGCTGAGGCCATCTTCCCCAGACAGTCCCAGGCTCTGCAGTGACAGCACAGCTGAGAAACACAAGAAGAAGTGAAATGGGTTTTGTATGAGGAATGCCACAATACCGTGTAGCTTTACGTTACTAACAACCAACCACGGTGGTAATGGGCTAGGCTCCGGAAGGTGCCAAAGGCAGGCTGAGAAACAAGTTAGTCCATTGTCTAATAGGCTAACCTTCAAGCAGGGCTGGCCTCATTTGGAATCTACAGAGGCAGAAGTCATATACAGAGTTTCTCAATGGCTCTAACACTGGGAGAAGGGGCTCTGATTCACCCTGATCCACGGGGGAACAAAGGTGCCTCAGTTTCTACCATGTTGTCATCCTAAAACACATGCTATCCTATCCAAAAAAGGAAGAGAAATGAAGCAAGAATTCAAAGCAGTTTGAGAAATAAAGCTATGAAAGAGAATAAAGATGATCAAAATATGCCAGTTGGGAAATGTTTCTGAATCTGGGGTGGGGGGGTGGTAAATGAGGATTAGATATCAAGTGAATTTGACGGGCTGATGGGCATTTTTATTTGATGATCTTAAACCTGATTTGCAAGTCTGATATAAGAATTTTAAAATTGTACCATATTAGACAAGAGCGAGAAAAAGACATATTAGGAAATGGAATTCTTTTTATCTTTGAAATATTTTGATCTTGGTTGTTGAAGTTTCAAATGCAAAAAGTTTTATGTCAGTCCTTGTTGGAATTGGGTTAAATTTTAAAGTGTTAATAATCTTGGTCATTTTTCTCTGATATCACCTGACCCCTCCCTCCAAACAATTTCAGGGCTTCTTCAACCTGGCCCTTCTATTACTCTGGGCAGGTTCTGGTCTCTCTGTGTGGCAACCCAAATACTCTGAGCTCATATACACTGGGCATCAAGTGCCATTCCAAGTACTGTGTAGATATCTCTCATTTGGTCCTTATGGTGTCATTCCAAGTACTGTGCAGACGTCACTCATTTGGTCTTTATGGTGCTATTCCGAGTACTGTGTAGACATTACTCATTTGACCTTTATGGTGCCATTCCGAGTACAGTGTAGACATCACTCATTTGGTCTTTATGGAAGACAATCTGCTGGCGCTGCATCACTTTGCAGATGGAAACGAGAGAGGGGCCAGCTCACTAGGACTACAGGGTCAGACAGACAAGCCACAGTATGACTTTCCAAGTCTGGACTTTGGTTTGTGTTGACCTTGGCTCTGATTCCTGCCCTACTGCGGCCTTCAGCTGAGGGACTCAGGCCACAAATGCTCTGTACACGGTAGGGTGGGGATGTACAATTTCCCTCACATCACTTCAGATACACTTCTTGGCCTTTGAGGAAACCTTAGTAATACAAGTTAAACAACTGAACTAAAAATTTAAAGGAAATATCCAAAGAAAAAACAGTAGTAGAAATTGTCTCTACTTGGTCTCCGCAGCTGCTCTCTTTGATGCCCATGTGGCATTGCAGTGGTTTCTGTGGCAATAGCTCTGGACATGAATAGATGGAGGAAAAATAAATATTTCCCCAAGGACATATATAGTCCCCAAGGCCATCCAAAGACAGATATCAGGCACTGTAGCATCATCCTGGCTGTGTGATTTGGCAGAACCAAAACTCAACCATGAGCCTAGTACCATCATTTGTATAAAGAGTTCTCTTGAAGAAGGTCAGAGTTAATAAGCCAATTAGAAGTGGCAGTTTGACCATCCACTCAAGTCCAAGCAGTGTCCAGTGTGGTCAAGTACCATGTAGGTTTTGAGTGTAGAGCACTGTACAGCAGCAGGTCTAAGTCCCAGAGTCAGGAGTCCTACCTTCTACTGAGTTATCAGAGACCTTGTCCCACAAACATAAACCTAAACTAAACACAAAGTGTGTTTAATCTAAAATTGGGTGACAGGCTCTGGGATGCAGTGCATATTCAAAGCTATTTGGTCTGACAACTTTGAAGCAGAAAGTCTCTGACCCAGGGTGGATAGAGATCTACTGGATGAACCTGCAGGAAGATAAGCAAGTGTCCAAGAACTCTCAACCAGAAGGAGGGCAGAGAGAGGACGGAGGGCAGAGTCAAGAGGTCTTCAACTCACCTCAGGTGGAGGGAATGCTCAGAATACCTGGATTTCCACCTCACTGCTCCCACAAATAACCCAGCTCTTCAGACTTGGTAAGCACCTATGGGTTTCAATGCAAAGGTCCCAGCAGCTACTCCCATACGTCCACGCTTTCTGCTCGACAGAGCAGTTCAGGCCAGCTACTCACAGAGGAAGAGGAGTCATGCCACATTGCTTCTTCACATTTTAAAGACTGCTTTAATTTTGGTAAGGATGTCACTCTGCTGACTCCAGTTGACACTGGCTATCTTGTCTGTGCAGTAACACACAGTAGACGGAGACCTGGCCATAATACTGAAGGGCAAGTTGGTCTCCTTGGTGGACAGGGACATAACTTTCATTCCAGCGTTTGATCTAGTAGTCAACAATCTTTGTGCATCCTCCACTCTTTACTCAGTAGCTGCTGGTCTTGGTTCAGGGCTGAGATGTTTATATGGCAGCATCATTCTGTATGTGACACCATTTGTCACCTCTTTGTGACACTGCACCTGGTTTCACTTACATTCCACTATGACCAGTGAGTGCTCTGTTCTGTGTCTCTATACAGCAGACAATGCCATCAACAGTCTCATAATCTTGGGTCTATTCCCATCCAGGCAACAAGGTCTTGGTGAAACTCCTGGATAATCTTTCCAAGTTTTATCACTTAGAAGTGACCAGGATTCTCGAGACTGCTTAGTGTGTGCATTGATCCATCCATTGCTTTCAACAGTTCTTCAGAAATTCTCTGAAATCTCTCAAATTTAAGTTGTAAAGTAAGAATACTTTCATTTTGCTCATTAGTAACTTATTAGTCCTTGGATATATAATAATAGGGGAGAACGACAGCCACGGGTATAGAACCTACTTTCAAGTACATGTCATAGGCACAGATAACTACAGCGCAAGAGGGTAAATGCTGTCTACTGGAGGAAATCAGAACTGGGAGGAGTCTACAAGAGCAAGGCGATGAGGGATGCAGTCGATGGTGGAAACCATCCTGTTGTGCTTTTGTTGACAGGTTAGATTATGATAAACAGAAATCTTCTCAAGGATAAATGCCTGCATGGCAAGGGGAGAGGGTATATCATACCATTTCTCAAGGATGCATGCAATTTAAATGGTTACTTGAGAAACTGAGGGGTACTTGGAGATCCTTACCATCCTTCAAGCCTCAAAGTGAAATATTCTGGAAACAAGCACCAGCCTTTCTCTTTGTGGTAATCACCGTTACTTTCCCTTGCTCCTGTACCCTATATGCATCAGGCAGTAGCAGACTTAACCCCAGGTGGACATCAGTCATGACAAAAGCTGTGGCTGCCAGTGTTTGATCTATTATTCCAGGAATCAATATTCACAAAGACACCCCTTTTTACTCTTTCTTTCCCATGGTTTTGATGGTAAAGTTTCAATCTGAGAGAGAATCCACAAGGCAGACTAAGAATACTGCTGGTTCCACTTTCTGGCCTGTCTCATGATTCCCTAAATTAAATACTCTCTCTTCCTTTGTAAATTAAATAAATATAGGGTTCAATAACACCTACATGACCCCAATAGTGGGATCTTAGAGTCAGAGGTCCAGTTTTGATTTTTGGAACTGAGTTCTATCTACATCTATGCTGAAGGGAAGCTGGGGCTCAGCAACGCCAGTTATCTCTTGGGCCCTTATTTCTGGGGCACATTCTCTCGTTTGTTGTCTTCTGTTCCACTGCCTACTCCCTACCTTCATGGAGATCCTCTACTTTTCTGCCACCAGAGGAATTTGGGAAGCCACATTAGGCAATGTCACCTTTTTCCTGAAAGCTCTTTAATAAAGACTGATAATCTTTTAGTGGATTCACCTGCTCTATGTTCGGGGACCTTCTCTTTGCACTGACTTTGTTGGTATGCTCTACATATGCATATAGCATCCACCTGTGGTCTTTCAGATGTCAGAAGCAAAGGGGTAGGACATGGCTCATGCACTATAGCAGGGAGTCTCCTAAAACCAGACATGACTCATAAATGACCACCTGAGGACATGTCACAGTTTCTGTTAACCAACTCAGACCTAGACACTGGAAAGAGGCAGTCTGAGGAACTGTTTCCATCACTTGGGAGGGTCATTTTCTTAACGGACAACCAATATAGGAGCTCTCAGCTCACTGTGGGTGACACGGTTTCTGAACAGAAAGGTCTGGGATCTATAAAAATGGAAGCTGAGAGAGCCAGGGGAAAGCAAGCTGGGAATGACCATTCCTCTGTGTTTTCTGATTCAGTTCCTGCTCCAGCTCTTGACTTCCTTCAAAAATAGACCACAATCCAAAAGCTGAAATAAACCCTTTGTCCCCAAGTAGCTGTTGGTCATTTTGTTACTGGAATGGAAAAGTTAACTAGGACACTATGTCACACCCTACAGAATACTTGTGGTCACAATTTACCCACGAGGTTCCATGGGAGAGTATCTGCCCTGAAGGAGTGGAGCATCACATACTAGATAAGCAGAGGAGGCAGGAGCCCTCCCAGTGACACTAGTGAAAGCAACATGGGGTATACTAGTGTCTAGATTTCTCACACTGCCTCCTCGTGGTGACAGCTTTGGAAATGTGAACCTATGTTATACAACTCCAAATATAAGAGCATGAAATCTGTTAAGCAGAAAGGCATGCTACAAGATTGCAATTAATCAAAACACCAACATTTGATTATTAATATTTTCCTTGTTCTTGCTTTATCATTTTTGAATTTGTATTAGTTTTATAATCAAAGAGTCATTTAAAATTTCCTTTCTAGCAAATATTGCATTTTCCCCCTCAACTATCTCAACTGTGACACATATGCCAGCAGTTGGTAGTTTCATTCACTGTCTTAGTTAATTTTCAATTGCTGTGGCAAAACACCATGACTAAGGAAACTTATAAAAGAAAATAATTAATTTGGGGTTTACAGTTCCAGAGGGCTAGGGTTCATGGCCATCATGTTGGGGAGCATGGAAGCAGGCAGGCAGGCAGGCACTGTGCTAGAGCAGCAGCTTAGAGCTTACATCTTGATCCACAAACACAAGGTGGGGGGGGAGACTGGAAATTGTATAAACTTTTGAAACTAGGTCACACACCTCCTCCAACAAGGCCACACCTCCTAATCCTTCCCAAGTAGTTCTACCAACTGAGGATCATGTTTTTAAATTTATGAGTCTATTTTAGCTATTCTTATTCAAACTACCACATCCAACTCCATGGCTCCTATAGACTCACAACCATATCATACTACAAAATGCATTTAGTCCAACTTCAAAAGTCCCCATAGTCTTATGCACACTTACACAGACACACACACGTGCATACATACACACATGCACACATACATACACACACAAACACACAAATAAAAGAAAGTAATAAAGAGAAAGCTATATTAGACAAGCCATGTATATTTGTATTCTAAACTGTATAAATGCATCAAGACATAAACATGAATGAGCAGCACTGCCCTTTTCACTCAGAGCTGTTCTTAAAGGAAGACTTAATTTATTACCGGCCAAAGCAAGCTCCAAAGGGAATATTCCAGATCTGGGTGGGAAAATGAGCAAATGCCTGACATAATCAGCAGATGGATTGACAATCGTCTCTCTAGAAGGGTACCTAAAGCCTCCTACCCTAACAGGTCAACTTGAATTGAACTTTTGTCCGTGCCTCAACATGAATAAGAAAACAAAAATAAAAGAACTGAGCCTTCACTCTGAGCTATGAATTACTCTCCTACAGGTCCTAAGCAGTGAGGTTTCCTATATTTTCCTATTTAGCAAGCAAAGATTCCTGTAAGAAAAGTAATACCAAGAAACTTATGTCATATTTGATTCCAATCTGCCTGGAACAACATACAAATTAAACAATAATCTAGTTGCTGTCCACTGATAATGTAACAAAACCACTGAGGACTAAGATGTTGAAATGCACTAGCTAGTCAGCTGCAGAAATGAAATGCTCCCACATACTGACTAGAATGTAAAATGAATACGGACAATGTAAAAGAAGCAGAGCTGACATGGATGGCCTGGATCTCATCTGATTTATATGGCTATTTAGAATAATAAACTCATGCTCTATAACTGAGATGACCTTGAACTCCTCTTCATTATGCTTCTACCTGTTGAATGCTGGGATTACAGGCATGGGCCACCACCATCCTTTACTTATACAGTGGTGAGAAATGAACCCAGGGCTTCATGTATGGTAGGCAAGCACTCAACAAATGAAGTGAAATCCTCAGCCCCAGAGATTAATAAAAATTAAACACAACTAAGAACTCCGTCCTCAGGCAAAGTAGCCTACTTCAGGCGGCCTGTATCTACTATGTGGGTCAGTGCACAAAGGACCTCCTGTCATTCTAGAAAGTTCTGTTGAACAGTATATAGTCACTCATTTCACAGTCAAATTTATTTCCACCTATCAGTAGGTATTTGCACTGAACCCCCGCCCCCACACACAAACAAAGATCACGAAGGAGGAGTATATCAAATCACTCTGTATGATTAGAATGGTCTTCATTTTTTTTAATAGGGAAACAGGAGTTTATACATCTTAATTATCAATACAAGAAATCTATGAACTTGTGGTACTCAGATAATTTCAGAGGGATTCAGATGAAATATAGCAATTAGAAGAATGATCTGCAAAAATGCAGCAAAGGACCGGAACACATTATGTGTGAGCATCGTCAGACTGTCACTCTGGGAGAGCACAGGCCAGGGTTAAGAAGTGGTTAAGCATATCAGAAATGCAGACAAGTTAAATCCAGGAGTGCTCCCCAGTCCTCTCATGCCTGCAAGCAGTCTCTGCCCTATCTGTCAAAAACTTCCAACCCAGAAAAATCTAGAAGAGAATCACAGCCTCTCCTGAATGTGTCAGAAAAACAATTCTCCAAAATTCTTGTCAATAAATTTCCAAAGGGAACATCTACTTTATTTACAATTTTGTTCATTTTTCTCCAGAAAACTATAAATTCCTGAAGTTTCTACAAGATTAAAACCTCAGATTTACAATTAAAGTCCAGCATACGTGCCTATGACTGACTAGACTTTCTATCCCAGGGGATTGCACCTTACACTGCATGGGGCCTGGCATCTGGTATGGGCCCAAAGCCCCCAAAACGCTAAAGGCTCTTGCTTTTCAGAATCACCCCAGAGCAGTCAAGGAAGAGATAAAAATAGGCTCATTCTTAGTAAGTAGGAGAGGCCAGATTTGACAAACAATGAAATATGAAGAGCATTCAGACAACTGTATGTTGTGAAAGGAAAATGTCTAGTGCAACAATCACAAAGTGTGTTTGTGTGTGTATGTTTGCAAATTTATATAAATAAATTTATACCTAAAACAATAAAAATGCAAATAGACTTAAAATGCTTCTAAAATACATACTCAAAATTAATAGGAATACAAAATTTTCATTAGGCTAGATGCATCGAATACACTATATAATTTCAACACTCTTTCCAAATAAGAAACAAGTAATTCCCCTCTTTTCCAAGTAAGCAGCATCATTCAGTAGATTTTGATATCTGAATTGAATGCTCCATGATTTCTATGTGAGGAGTGAAGTGTACTTCAAGATCTTGTGCAGAATTTAAAATATTCCCCATGTTTGTCATGATGAAAGCGTAACAACTCCCAAGTTAGCTCTAAGTGAAGGATGGAGAGCAAGCTCTCCCTGTGGAAGAAGGACCCAGAGCTTCCTTCCCTGTGTCCAGGCTTAGCAGGGGAATTGCTGCAGCACAACGATATTCACAGTGGGTATCCAGGAACTGTAGCCAATTAAACGTGAGCAAGATGCCAGTGTCTGTTGAAGCCAGGCTCTTTCATGAACTTGCTGACATTTCAAGGGAGTCCCTGGCCACTCTGAAAGGCAGATCCCCACTGAGAAAGCCAGGAATGGCTTACTTTTTGATGGACTTTTTTCATTGCCATGTAAGACTTTGGGAGATCTTGTCTGTATTTACTTTTTGTTTCATTTTTAATAGATGGTGATGAAACTAAAAAGATGTCTCAGCAGTTAAGAGCACTGGCAGCTTTTCCTTGGAACCTGGGTTCAATTTCCAGCATCCATATGGTGGCGCACAATGGTCTATAACTCTAGTTTCTGGGGATCTGATGCCCTTTTCTGGTTTCCTCAGGTACCAGGCCCAGACACCATGGCACATAAACAAGACAGGTGAAAAACACTCATACATACAGAATTTTTTAAAAAAGATAAGATGTTAGTGAATATTTCAGGAATTTTATTTTATATGTAGGATAGAAGAGAGAGTTTGAAAGTGGTCTTCTCTGTCTGGCTGAACCTACTGCCCCTGCAGGTGGTGGTGACAAGCGTCTCCCACAAATCCATGTGCATGGACAGCTCAGCTCCTGTTCTGTCCTGAAAACTACATTCCTGTCAAGGATGGTTGCTGCTGGTTTCCTGTGAGCAGTCATTGTTTCAACACTGGCCCACATTCTGATTCATGATGGCCACACATGCCCTGGCCAGGTGGCTGCAGACCCAGGCATGGTAGGAGTGCTGGAAGGCAGGAGTTATCTTTGTAACACATGCTCCCTTTCCATTCTGTGGGGGACCAGAAATCAGGGAAGCTACTAGATCCAAACTCTAGGCTTTCCCAAACCCTCTCCAGGAATCTCTTGTGGACACAGCCTCCTCTATCCTTCTGTTAGAGTTCAGGCTTTGAACACTACAACTCCAGGGTACTGCTTGTGACTCTGCCAGCTAATCCCTGTTGAGTCTTAGGACAATGTCTAACTTGATACCTTATCATGGACTACATCTTTGCTGTCATCTCTAGTTGCCATCTCTTGCTGTATCTTCTTCCCTATGTTGGGCAACTTATTTGTGGTAGCATAGAATTTGTGCCCATGATGCACACTTCTTGGTATGAATGTATCCCCAACATTCATTGTTGCCATGACTAACCCACAAATGTAGCCCAAGTTCACCTGATTTTGTGGTACCTTTTTTGCCTGTCCCAATAACCTAGTACCCCTTCTCTTGTCTGGTTTGTCCTCTGATGACCCCTGGAATAGTGTGGGGTTTCCCTTTGGTCTGCTGTGAGTACATGAACATGACTTCCTGGGGCACGGGTGGTAAAACTTGGGTCTTATCTCTAGGTATGAATTGAATAGTTTTGAAATGATTGAACAAATACATGGATGAATGAATGAAAGAATTTTACCCATTCTGAATAATCCCTGAAAATGTCTTCTCATGGTTTGTACTTCAGTATAGGAAGACTGTGAGCTCAGGGGGTTCTAGACTGTCTTTGTTTCCAAAGGAACCCTGGGATCTGAGGACATGGATGGCAGTGGACCAAGGTGGCTGGGGAAGCTTTGGGTATAAGGGTTAAATGAGGAACATATGAGAACTAAGATGATCCATTCTGCAAAGAGAAGCAATCATGATAGAAACCCATGATATAAAGGCTTACAGAGCACACTGTGTGGACATGTTAGATATAGCACAACAGGACATTCCATGCATGCTTTCAGATTCCCACTTCCCCACACTATCTAACCGTGTTCATGCTCAGTGTCCTACCCCTTCTTTTCTAATATCTTCATCATCTTCTTCTTCTTCCTCCCCCTCTTCTTAACAGGGTCTCACTGTGTAGCCCAGGCTAGCCTTGAATTTGCCATCTTCCTGCTTCAGCAGAGGGCTGAGATGATAGGCGTGTGCTATCACATGACTTAGAGAATACGGCACCAAGTTTTTCCCAAAGACCTTTGAGTGAATGAGGTTATTTCAATGACTTTCCAAAGAGCAAGGGATGCTGCCATTTCAGAAACATCAATGACCTTGTTCATTTCCCCTTTTCTGAGTCCCAGCTGCTGGATGCTTTCTAAAGATTGCTAGACCTTGACACTGTTGGTTATACTGACATCCACTGAATGCCTTCTGAGCTACCCCAGTGCTAGGTTAGGCTACAGATAAAGAAACTAAGGCAAAGAAAAGATGACTTTCTGCTGGGCTAGAGGGTCTATGCTCTGCATTTCATGTTCCAGCATGTTCTTCACAACAGAGTATGTTTTGATCATGATGCCTGCTTTCCTTGTATTACCTGAATCTGATTTTTTTACTCTGTGAACTTTACTATAATCTGCATTGAAGGTGATGTACAAACACAGCAGAGCTAAGCTCCATCTGAAGAACTCTGAGGTTTGCGCAGCATAGACCTCTGTACACTGTTTATTTGGTGTGTGTGTGTGTATGTGAGTGTGTGTGCGTGTGTAGTTACAGGGGATTAAGATCAATGTTCCCACTTACTCATCCTATCCATCCACATTCCTGAAGAAGAGAAAATGGGAAGAAGATTCAGGGCAGGGAACTCCCAAGGATAATTGTCAGGCTATGAACTCTCCAATGGCCCTCTACTGGATCCTAGGAGTTATATTGAGGAGGGTTTCCCATACGGCATGGACACACATCAGAGGGGCAGAGAGGAGACAGTCTGTTTTGCTTTACCTCTTTGACAGGGATGCAGTGAGCCATTCCCTGAGTAATCCACTTCAGCTTACCAGTTACTTATTTGTATATTCATCTGTGTGTTCATGGCTAAAGCAAACTACGAACACTCTAATTCTAGGATTCTCCTATATCTGGCTCAAGTGTAAATAGAAGCCCGTCCAACTGGGGCCACTGTAAGCAAGCCCACGGCTCCTGTCTGAAGCTGGTTTTCTTGACTTAGACTGGTTACTGAGATGGTTAAGACCCATATAGGTCAGCATCTGCCAGTGTCTGCCATTGAACATGACTCCCATACAGGAAAGGGTCCTTGGCCAGGAGGCTATGGCCCTTCAAAGAGGCTACAATGCTGTGGCTGCCTTTTTATGCACACTCTTTGGAGAATTTTAGAAAATGGCATTTCAAAAGGAGAAAAGTACCTTTAGAATCAGACTTTAAATTAGGATAGCATCCCTCAAAGGTCACCTTACTTCTTAGTTTGATACTTTGCTACTTGTGGCTGCAATCTCACAGCCAGGGTAGGTAGGGAAGTACTTGGCTGAAAATTCGTTCCTTCTCTGGCCCTCAAGTCTCCCTCCCCCCAGGACATGTCATATACTTAACAGAGACACAAGGGACCTAGGAGCCATTCCATAGTGTTGGTAAGATTCATGTATCATTTTAATACATTTTTAGTTTACACATTGTACATAATTAAGCACAAAATCACTGAATTCTTCTTAAAACTATCCCACAATGGCTGTTCTAGATGAATGAGCAAAGTGTTACTTATGAAGTCTAAGAGTTTGGTCAATGGGTTTTTGGACAACTTTCTTGTCCATGGCTAAGAATGTTCGTCTAAGGGTCACCTATAAAATGTAAGTATTGGGAATAATAACAAGAAAATTTCTAAAAATTTCCATGTGGTAGCTGAAGTCACTGGAAGCCACTTGCTAACATCATGATTGATGATGAATGTTATATGAATAACAATCAGGAACTCAGCTCAGTTCTCATTCAGGTGAGATGCTACTGCACAAACTGACCAAGGCTTTCAGGAACATCAACACACTGCAAGAGTCGTGAGTTACTCTAAGCTGCGGCACAACCAAAAGAGGATGTTTATGCTGCTCTGTTTGAGAAAGCTCCCCCAGCAAACTTCTACAAGGAAGCAACTGACTAAGAGGCATCAATGAAAAGGCTGAGAGAAAGGGCTATCATGATGGTGTATTTATTTATTTTGTGTGTAGAGAACAAATTGCCAGTGGCTGTTCAAATTTTAGTCTCTTTAAAGAAGATACCAAATCTTTAGTTTTGAAGTTCCATTATCAGAAACAAACCATTTTAGGAAATTAGTCAAGTTTAGATTTCCCAGCAGAGGTCAAGCCAAAAAGGACTTATTTGCAAAGACAAACATAGAAAATGTGTGTATAACTTTTAGATGATCCCAAACCAGGCAAAGGTATCTGTTTTTCTGGATGGTACAGCTTCCTGGCAGGAAGGGGAAAAAAGGGCGCTGGTCAAAACTACGCTGTCTGGAAGATGTGAGTGCAGTTCCTTCCCTGAGGGTGCTGATGAGGACCAGCCATCTCCCAAGATGAAATGAGACAAAGATGTGAGTGCAGTTCCTTCCCTGAGGGTGCTGATGAGGACCAGCCATCTCCCAAGATGAAATGAGACAAAGATGTGAGTGCAGTTCCTTCCCTGAGGGTGCTGATGAGGAGCAGCCATCTCCCAAGATGAAATGAGATAAAGAGAACTGTGGTCTGGAGAAACAGCAGGTCTGCCTGAAAGTTTAGGTGACCGAAGATATCAAGCCCAACCCTAAAAGATGTAAGCCCATGTCATCTGACTACACTGTCAGAGAATGTTCTGGTCTCATGTCTCAAGACACTAAGCAGTCAGAATGCACAAGCAGCATGGAAGCAGCTTCTTGTTTATAGGCGGCTGCAACTGGAGACACACAAGGCTTTGCAAAGAGCTTCTCATCAAGGAAGTCACAAGAAGGTTGCCACATCCTGATGTGCTGACCAAGATCCAAGTGCAGTTGGTCACATTCTGACCATGAGGGAAATGTGGGTTGAAGCCGTGACAAAAGATGCCCGAGCAAACTGTGCCGGGTTGCTGCTCCTAAGGCTGCTGCTTTGATGTGCTAAAGCTATGTGTCCGCCAGGCACTGATTCAAGCGCTGCTAGACTGCCAGACAAGAGGAGACCCTTCAGCTGCCTACAGTTAGCTCAGGAAGACAGCAGCAAGGCAAGAGTCCTGCGTGCAACAGGAGGGCTAGTTCAGGAAGTCACTGAACATGAGCAGCTGGTCTATGGCACTAGGGCCCTGGACAGGGAGCCTGAAAAAGATGACATGGGTGTCAAAGAGAAGGTTTCACTCAGGTCACCCCTGAACTATAGACATGGGGCGAGGGCACGGAATGGCTGGGAGGGGGCAGCATCTTCACAGCCACACACAGGATACATCAGCAGGAAAGGTCAGGTAAGCAAAGGCTATCATTTGAGGGGCAGTGGCTGCCATCACACTGTGCTGTCAGGTTTGGCCTTTTATCCCTACAGACACCACCAAGTCCACCCTGACTGGAGTGGAGAGGTTTCAATGCTCTTTTCACATTTTCATTGGCTCCTTCTACAGTCTGCTAGGAACTGAGTTTCATACACTTGTTACAAAGGAGAACAGCCTCAGTCTGCTGGTGCTGGCACTGGGCTCACAGTTCTGCCAGATTTATGTTTACAGTACGGAGGAGAGGAGAGGGAGATATGGCTGCTGTGTGCACGCACACATGTGCACGTGCGTGTATGTGCCAACACCATACAGAACCTGAGCTGAACCATCACTGGCCTGAGCAGTGTTTACAATGAGGATTACAAGTTTACGGAACAGGCTGTTACCAGGACCATGGCATCCATTTTTTAAAATGTTACACACCAATTTTCTGAAAGTTAGAGTAACTCTGAAACACTTTTCCTGAAGACAAGAGATTCTGGATAGAAAGGTCATATATGATAGGAAAGGACCAGAGACTATCCAACCGAATCAGAAACAAATACCACAGACAACTCACTGGCAAGCAGCACACTACTTTCTGTGAACTAACAACAAAGAGATTTTGAAGGAGAGTTAGTTAGTGTCATTAATGCTTACTTGAGCTCTTGTGAACTGGTGGCCAGCATACTTCGAATGCTTTTGTCCGCCAGAGGGCAGCCAGACAGACTGTAAGACAGGCCAGGAGACATAGTGAGTGAAGCCCTAGGCAGCAGCAGCACCCGAACAACACAACACAAAGTTGAAAATAAAAAAGTTCAATGCAGAAGAGCAATGGGCCAAGTGCTGTATACTGATTAACTATGAATGTCATCGAGCATATGTTTAAGAAAGCATTTCTGTTAATAATCATTTTTTAAACCACAACATAATACATCTTCTCTTTGGTTTAAATTTTTGAGAAGAATTTTGAAAGTTTAGTAGTCTAACAGTCATTGTGTGACTTAGTATGTTTTTGAAGGACAGCATACAGCACTCAGAGGGTTGACACAGAATTCAACATTTGTACTTTGACAGCATTGTTGAGGTAAGCTGAAAACAATAAATTGAAAAGACAGAATCCACCATGAGAAAAATGAAGTCACACCTTCTGTGTGAGGCGTAATTACCAGTCACATGACCACTCCCATCACACCCTGGAGTTGGACATCTGCCATCAAACAAAAACAAAGACAGCCAGAATAGTAAGTATGTTTAAAAAAAAAGCTTTAAAAAAATTTCATTGTTTCCAGTTTAGCTGCAATGTCTGCAAGGGGAGTTAAGCACCCTGGAGAAAGCTGCAAAATGCACAGGGTTAAATGAAATGACGCCTTTACACGGTAGAGCATCATTGAGAACAAGCAGGTGCAAGGCAGCCTCTGGCTCTGCTCAACTGGCAGCTGGAGATTCCTGGGCCACGAATGTGCATGCTCACACAGCAAGGCATATACATGTCTGTGTTTTAAAAGTAAGCCAGAGAAAGGAGAGGTAAGAGCCAGCATGTCACCTTATCATATGCTTACGTTATTAAGTCCTTTTTGCTTTCCTTGCACTGAGGGTACTTGGGTTTGGGGCTTGGGATGGTCACTTCCCCTGGATACCTTCTTTCTTCGAGGGCCTCCTGGAATGGGTCCAAGTCTTCTGGCTGTAGACAGAACACAGCTTCAGAGCCACACACAGCAACAACACTCACTAGATGAAGGTTCACGGGCTACAGGGTTTCCCTGTCTGTTCTTTTGACTCTCTTATATTTAAAACCCAAATGTATCTTTGTTGTGATAAGGGGCCCTTCTGAAAACACAAGCTGAACTGTCCACGGGCTGCTAAAACTTTACAGGGATCTTGCTCAGAACCAGTAGATGTTCTAGAAGTCAGAGAAATCATGTCACCTGCTCTTTTCTGTATCTAGTGTCCAGGGGAGAGCTGTATGTGCGTGGCTAGTATAGGGGGTACCTTTTATTAAGAGGGACCTGTTAATCTAATGCTCTGCCTGAAAACATTGTAGAGTAGACTTATTTCCAGTCACTGGTCAGTGTTTCACCTACATGTACTTTTCTATGTCAAGGCAATGGAAGACCAATTATGTTAATGTTGTAATTTAAATTATTTTTAAAAAAATAAAGTAGCTACTTTTGATGAGTCTATATACAGTAACCTAGATTTTTCTAGAAAGGACAATGTTCAGCAAACATGTTTCCTAAGTCCATGCTACAAGCTGAAAGGCAAGTTTACTTCTGAGATAGTCTATGATGAAGAGGTTTTTGTCACTGGAGGGAGGCTTAATTTTAATTAAAATAAATTCAGGGATTCAACTACCATTTCTTTCTTGATTGTCATGGCTTAATTGTTGGGAAAAAAAGAATGCTTAAATTTATCTTGCTACTCAAATATAATTCAGTTTAAAGACTGAAAGTAATGAGCTCCCAAGGTCCAAATGAGGAGTAGAAGGAGGGAGAACATGAGCAAGG
>LOJH01019160.1:0-21370 GCA_001685095.1 Ellobius talpinus | reverse complement strand
TTTGTAAGTTTGAGGCCAGCCTGGCTTACACAGTGAGTTCCAGCACAGCCAGAGCTATACAGTGAGACACTATCTAAAAACAGAACAAGCCGTGCTAGCTGCGCCAGGTGCTGTGTCCGTATTCTCTTGCTTGCTTGGTAGCAAGGGAAGACTTTGAGGAAATGGAACTTCGTCAGGTTCTTGAGAGGAGTGGACTTTAGCTGGCTTGTCAGGAAAAGAGACGATTACGTGGGTAGAGCATCATCTACGGAAATGATAGTTTCATACTCTGCTCAAGGCTGCCTGAGGATAGGACCCTGCGTTTCATTTTAATTGGCATCCCTGGGAGGGTCAAGTTTTTTCTCATCTATGGATAAAGAACCAAAGGTCTGATGGACTCAGTGATGCATATTTACTTGCTCTAGGAGGCGTTAACACATTTGTCCCTTGAGTCTGTTCCTGATGTCTGTGGGAGAGATTGGAGGCCACTGTGTGGCTTTGTGTCTGCCTTGCAGGAAGACTGAAGAAGTTGTGGCCCTTTATCATAGGGAAAGGTGTCTGTGCCACTTGGCAAGTCCGAGATAAGGATGCATCTAGACCTTTTTTTTTTAGAAAAGTATTTATTTTATCGTTTGAGATTATAATATAATTATATCATTTCTATTTCCTTTCCTATCCTCCCACCAAACCCTCCCATTTACTCCCCTTACTGTCTTTCAAATTTATGGCCCCTTTTCTCATTAATTATTGTTATACACCTACATGCATATTGATATACATATGTGTTTATAAATACAACGTGCTCAGTCTGTTTGAGGCTAACCATTTGGTATTGGATAATCAATTAGTGTTTTCTACCTCCCCTGGGGAAGACTATTGCTCCCATTCTCAGTATTCCTTAGTTGCCTGTAGTTATTTGTGTAGGCTTGAGGCCTCCTAGGGTTTTCCCTGCCCATGTTAGCGCGTCTATTATTTTTGTCCTTGTTCAGCTCATGTTTAGGCAGTCAAGTTAGTGAGACTTTGTGGGTGTAGCTCCTGATATTATTATGCGATGGGTCTCATAGTAACCCCCCCTGTTCTGCCTCTTACAGTCATTCCCCTTCTTTTGAAATGGTCCCTGAGCCTTAGGTGCAGGAGTTGTTAGATGTATCCCAGACCTCTGCTTTCCAGTGCTTATTTGAGAAGTTTGGATAGTGTGCTTTGATCATATTCAACTCCACTCTCCCCTCTCCTCCCAGCTCCCTCCCCACTTCCCTAACCATCCAGCTTTGCATCTTTTTAAACCATCCAGTCTAATGTGTGTTGCCTCTCACTGAGGTGTGGTTGACCCTACCACAGAACACATCCTTACAGAGAACCGATTCTACCTCTCTCAGCATCTATACACTGCCAATAACTAGGGTGGGACTTTCTGCCTACCTCCCTCTCCATGCTGGGATGTTCCCTGGCTGAGCCTGTGCGTGCTTCATACTGCTGTGAGTTCATACATGAAACGGCCCTCCTTGGTCCTGGTGTGCTTCATACTGCTGTGAGTCCATACATGAACTCCCTCCTTGGTCCTGTGTGTGCTGTCATACTGCTGTGAGTTCATACATGAAACGGCCCTCCTTGGTCCTGTGCATGCTGTCTTATTACTATGAGTTCATACATGAAACGTCCCTCCTTGGTTCTGTGCGTGCTTCATACTGCTGTGAGTCCATACTTGAAATGGCCCTCCTTGGTCCTGAAAATATTCTTTTGTTGTAGTCTCTGGCTCTTACAGTCTTTCCAGGATGACTCCTGAGTTTAGGGAGGAGGAATGTGATGTAAGTGTCTCGTTTAGGGCTGAGCAGTCCAGGCTCTTGACGTTGACCAGCTGTGGACCTTTGTGTTAACTGCCATTCACTGCACGTGGAAACTTCTCTGATGAGGTTGAACAACACCCAGCACACCACTCTGGGTCTCCAGGACACGTGGTAGCTAGTGCCTCCGTACCTTTGTTGTTGTTTGTTTTGGTTTTTGTGGGGCAGGATCTGAGAAAGAGACTGGTGGCTCCCGACCATGTCCCGATCACACTGTTGCTACTTGGGTGGCTTTAAGTGATTGAGCTCCCTGGAATGAAGTTCTAAGGGGAGTTCTGCACTTCCTGTGAGTTTCCCCTGGATTGTTAGGAGGCTAACTACAGGGATCTGAGTGACCCTTCTGTTTTCTTTATAGACTGGCCTTCTAACACTCTTTGTGCAGTCCCCTTCTGGTGGCTGCCAGCATCCTGAACATGTCTCTCCTTACCCCCCCCACCTTCTTCAGACTTTATAATACACGGTCACACACAAGGTTTGTGTTCTTGTGTAAAAGGCAAAAAACAGACCTTCAAAAATCAGCTATGTTCAATATAGCCAATACAATTGGCCCTTCCCCTTTTATTAAGAATATAGACCATTTTTAAAATTGTATTCTATTTAAGGAGTCTACTTACTAACAAGTTAGAGAAATTCCTAGTTTGGTTTCTGTTGCTTTGCTAGCCACTATGACCAAAATCAACTTGGGGAAGAAAGGGTTTATTTTATTTGGCTTACAGGCTCTTCATGAAAAGAAACCAAGGCAGGAACCTGGAGGCAGGAACTGAAGCAGAGACCACGGAGAAATGCTGCTTACTGTCTTGCTTTCCATAGCTTGCTCAGACTTTCTATAAAGCCCAGGACCACCTGTCTATGGGGCAACACTATCCACAGTGGGCTGGGCCCTCCCACATCAATCATTAATCAAGAAAATATCCCACAGGCTTCGCTGTAGGCAATTAGATGGGGCAGTTTTTCAGTTAAGGTTCCCAGATGACTGAAGCTTGTGTCAAATTGACAAAACAAAAGAAGTTTGAATCTAAACACTAATAGGAAGTGAAACTGAAAACTAAGTTCCAGTCAGTTTGAGACAAATTGGGGGCTCATGATCTTAGGTATGGCTTGTCCAAGCTGTGGCTTCTGAGAATGTACACCAACCAGAGAAATGCTTTTCTAACATGGCCTCTCACTCCTGAAGACCATAGATGGACTTCTCCCTCGGTTCGACTGTGTAGCCACGGTGATTGATTCAGCATCAGTAGGAGCTACAATCTAAAAAGGAAGCCAGCTTGTCAGAGAGAGCCTCGGAATCCATGCTTAAAATCAGGATCTTTAACCAAAAAAAAAAGGAAAGAGGGATCCAGGGGCAGAGTTAATGACACCTCCTCCTGTGGGCCGGCCGGAGGGGGCTGTTGAAGTCACCGAAGTGGATACATAGCTGCAACACAAATGCATTAGAGAAATGCATCTCACTTCTTTAAGACCTTTGAGAAGGTCTGTCTAAAGTTATACATGTGTGACTCGGTTTACATGAAATGTCAAATTATGAAATCCATACAAGCAGAAAAGAGATCGGTATTGTCTAGGGGCAAGAGGGACTCTGGGGAAGATGGGAAGTGACTCCTATAGTGGCGTGGGGTTTGTGGGTGGGAACCCTGCTCCAGCATTAGTTGTGACTTTGGTTGTATACTTAGAACATACCAGAAAACTAGGCATGGAAGTAACTGCATCTTGGACATCATAAGCCCTAGTTTTAGAGTCAAAACAGATCTGAGACTGTTTTAGACGTTTTGTAATATTTGTGCTCTGGCATCAGAGTGGTAATGACCAATGCCATTTCTGAAGTTTCCAGCCTAACTACAGTTTTAGGGTTGATTTATTGATTGGTGATC
Organism: Ellobius talpinus; assembly: GCA_001685095.1. Taxonomy (NCBI): domain Eukaryota; kingdom Metazoa; phylum Chordata; class Mammalia; order Rodentia; family Cricetidae; genus Ellobius; species Ellobius talpinus. The sequence goes on along the minus strand of LOJH01019160.1, from coordinate 17,682 downwards.
ACATTAGATGACTGCCCATTGTGTCTGGAGATTTCTATTTCCTTCCCTTACCAGGTAGTCCCAGGCCCTTGCAGGAGTTTTGGCCATTTGGGTAAATATGAGCAAGTTGGATCCTAATGACTTGGCCACTAGCCTCTTGGACACTGGGAAGTCTTGCCACGGTCTTCTTGTCATTTCCAACCCCATACTCATTACATCACAGGACCAAGAGTCTTAGCTGTGTTGACCGTGGCTGATTTTGAAGGTCTTTAGAGGTTTCAGTCCTTTGCCTTCCATATGTAGAAGCAGAAATCTTGTTCTGTATGGAAAATAACCCGCCATCAGTGTTGAATGAGTGAGGTTTTTTTAAGTGTGTAGCAAGCAAAACTGAAAGAACAAATAGAAATAACAGAGGTAGATAGCAGAGCACCATCAAATTGGGTGCTTAGAACGTTCAGAGAGAACATTCCGGAGTAGTCCTTGGAAGAGCATAGTAAAGCATCTTCAGGTAGGTGCTTACATCAACCCTCAGACATCCACTGCGAAGCCCCTGCTGAAACTGTCGTGCTAGGGTTCCCAGATGAGAGATTTCCAGGCAGGATAAACTTTTACCTTCCTGTCCCCACTGTAGGCGTTTTTATACTGTGCAATAGATCGGAGAGTCTTTGTCCTGTTCTCAGTCAACTGGCCGGTGTCACTGTGAATAGGGAGTCTAATAACTACTGTCCTTCAGTCTTGCTTGAGGCTGCCATGTTTGACTCTGGGACACCTCACCCCAGGGCTTCTCTCTGCTGCTTCTGCTGCTGCTGCTGCTGCTGCTGCTGCCACTGTCGCCAAAACCACAGGCTCAGAACTCTTCCATCCTTCGTGTTCCCCTGGATGGCTTTGTAGACAGCAAAGAGTCATCTGTTAGCCTCAGGAATCAGTCACCCAGCTCATTCGTCACAAAATGTTGATTTTTCCATTGAAGAAACCACAGTGAGGTTGAGAATGTTGTGATATTTTATTTGTATTTTAATAAATAAAGCTTGCTTGAAGATCAGAATGCAAAACTAAGCCCCTAGAGGCCAGACAGGAAGTGGTGGCACACACCTTTACCCCCAGGACTAGGGAGACAAAGGCAGGTGGATCTCTGTTAGTTCAAGGATACCCTAGGCTGCGCAAGGTTGATCCAGAAACAGATCCAGGTGGTGGTGGCTCACACCTTTAATCCCAGTGTTTAGGAGTCACACACCTTTAGTCCCAGCACTAGGGAGATGGAGACAGGAGCGATGTGGCTGGGCAGATAGAAGAACATAAAGAGGAAGAGACAGAAACTCACTGGAGTCTTTAGTCTGAGGATTTGTGGAGACAGGATCTCGCCCTTTGGTCTGAAGATTTGGTTGCGGTAAAAGGTCTCTATAGTGGCTGGCTGCTTTGCTTTTCAGATCTTCTTCTTGAACCCCACTATCTGTCTCTGGGTTTTTATTATTTGTGCTACAGAATGTAGTTCAGTTGGTACAACGCTTGCCTGGTGTTCACAAAGCCCTAGGTTTGATCCCCAGCACAACTTGGCGCAGCGGTACATGTCCACTTGTAATCCCAGCACTTGGGAGGGGGAACCGGGAGGATCAGACATCCGATGTCATCCTTGTAGCCATGGTGATTATCAGCCTTGGCTTCACTAGACCATTCTGGAGTAAAGAAGTCAATTAACAATGAGGTCAAGCTGAAGAATATGTGTGTCCTCCTGGAGAGTTGGTGGATACCCTCTGGGTTGGCATTGCTCCATGCTCATCTTCATTTCAGCTTTGAATTGTGGCAGGCCAGTGTTCCTGTTTCTTAAGTAAACACACAGTCTCTGCATAGCTGGTGAGAGAAGTGGAGTTTGAGCTGCCCTGTGTCCTATTGACTACCCTATACTTGTCTCTGAAGAGAAAAACTCTTGCACGAAACCATGGAGATATCCACTGTGCCAATGTCAACTTGAATCACATGTGAAAATGGCCAGTCACCAACAATGCTGTATGGCTTAACCTAATATGGCAACGGTTGGGGTGTGGAGAGAGATGTCCCTGGGCAAGAATTTGCTACAGAGGTTTTGTGGAGGACCGAGGGACAGAGCAAGGCTTGAAGGATCTGTGTTCTCTAGATGGGCAGAGGACACAGGAGATGAGCAAGCTGCAATGTGGGGACGGTGAAGAGAGCAGCCAGATGGTCCAGGTGTTCTTTAGGCTACCTGCGTGGCTGGCAGGGCTCTGTGGTGGTCGTCTGTTTGGTCGGTAATTGTTCTGATGCCTAGTGTGCCCTTTCTGTAGGCGACAGGTGAACAGATTGCCATCAAGCAGTGCCGACAGGAGCTCAGCCCAAAGAACAGAGACCGCTGGTGCCTAGAGATCCAGATCATGAGAAGGTGAGGACCTGCGCCCATATCTGGGGAAGCCACTTCCACAACCCTGTGATGCCGGAATGAAAACCACAGCATGCTCTCCCTGTCGTACTAGAAAAGAACCCTAAGTCTCTTCCATCAGGACACTGCCCAGGCTATCCAGAGAGGCGGCTGTCCTCAAGGCTTCTAAAGGAGTAGCACTTAAATACTACATTGAGTTTGTGGTCAGGCCTGTTACATTAAATTTAAGAGAGCCATCACAGCTAAGCATGGTGGTGTGCTCCTATAGGCCCAGCAACTTGGGAGGCTGGAGACAGGAGGAATAGTTGAGCCCAGGAATTTGAGACCAGCATAGGCAACATGAGACCCTGTCAAGAATTATATAAGTCAATTGTGATAAGTTTTTATTTTTCAGCAAAAATATCCTTGTCTTCCCTATGCTTCTAATTCCAGAGTGGCATGTGACCCTCTGCTGCTGTTTGCCCTCTGTGGATACACACACAGTGTGGGGATAGGATCTTTCTGTCCTGGGTGGATGCTCTCCTCCCAGCTGCTGTGATCTGTAGGTGAGCTCTGTAGGTTAGCTTGAAGCAACCAAGAATATGCTCCCTCCGCTCACTTCTTTCGTTTCTTTTAATGACCTAATTTTTACATGTATGAGTCTTGCCTGCGTTTGGGTACCACATGCATGCTTGGTGGTAAGGAGACCAGAAGTGGAGTTGGACCTTCTGGGACTTCCAACCGGCTTCCAAGATGGTTGATAGTTGTCTTCCAACATGCGGGTGCTGGGAATCAAGCCCAGGTCCTCTGGAAGAGCCCAGTCTCAACTGCTGAGTCATATCTCCAGTCCTCTGCTCCTTTCTTAAAAAGCGGAGAGAGAGAGCAGTTGCCTCCCTCACTGAATATCCACATGCGTGCTCGTATCACCCATCCCCTTAAATGACGTAAGGTCCCTGTCGTCACCTGTTAGAAGCAGCCTTGCAGCACAATGAAAACTTGAATTGGACACTTTAAGAACAATGAAATGATACATGATATGCTTGCAGGGTATTTGAGTTTCCAGGGCTGAGGAAGGCTGAGTTAACATGTTAACTTAGTAGACTACTCCTGTTTAGTTCCCAAGGGGCCTGGTTATTCTGTGCCTTTGTTGGAAGCTGAGAGCAGCTGAGATATGGAACAAGGGGGATGGATCTGAGCTGAAGCTCGAATGTTTATTGGTTTCCCCTCTTTCTAGGCTGAACCATCCCAATGTGGTGGCTGCGCGGGATGTCCCCGAGGGGATGCAGAACTTGGCACCCAATGATTTGCCTCTGTTGGCCATGGAGTACTGCCAAGGAGGAGATCTCCGAAGAGTGAGTCTTCCAGGGTTGTGGGATTTAGGTCCATGTAGGCTAGGACACTAGGAGGGGACAAATGGAGAGACCATTCACCATCATCCAGCAAGCTCAAGCAGTCAGTGGACTAACCTCACCTATGCAAAGTCCCTCTTCTATGCCTTGTTTGGGGTGGTTTCCATAAGTGTAAATCAGAAGGCTTAGTCAAAAGTGCCTGCAAGAAAGCTGAAGATGGGCTGTGTCACGTGATCCCTAATGCGACAAGGAAAACTTGCCATCAGACCTGGACCAGGGAAGCAAGAGGGAAGTCACAACACAGACTCTTCCCCCTTTGGTATGTTAGGGGCCACTGCAAGCTTTTGGGGCCAGTGTCACTGCTGTCCGATGGGGAGAGACTTTCTTCACAGACGTGACAGGTGGAGGGTGGGAGGGAGTCTCAGCTTGGTCATCGGAGATCAGGGCCGCAGTTCCATGTCCTCCCGACTCACCTGTGGGGTTTCCACTTTCCTGCTCGCTGTCCTGTCTTCTCCGCTCCAAAGCCACACTGGACAGAGGGCAGTGGCAGTTCTCCCGCATCACAGGCACAGTTCTGTGTGCCACCCAGACACTATGCTTTTATAGGGTGCCTGGTTTATGGTTTCAGCATATTGGTGCCTAGATAGAATTCCTGCACTGCAGGTAGATGCCATGGTCCAGAGACGTTACTTAGATAAATCACCAGCTGCAAACCATGGCGGTGGTGGAACTCCCTGTCTGTGAACCTGGGTCATGTCATTTAGTGTGGGAAAAAATAAAAGCTCCAAGTGAGTTGTTTTCAAATCTACTCTGACTGTAACTCCATTCAGCTCCTTACTATAAAGACTCACAGCATGGGGCCCAGGCTCTCTTTCAGGGCTCCTTTTACATAGCAGTTCCCCTGACATACATCATGTGCTGTGGCCTTTGTTCTGCGGGGCCTTTCCCCTTCATAAAAGAAAAGTTTCCATGAGCAAGTCTCCCTCTAGGGCTGGGAAGTCCTGACAGAGGTGTATCTAGGGAACAGGATATGACCTGTTCCCATACATAGGGTGACAACACCGTGATTCTCCTGTTTTCTAACCTTGGGTGGGAAGGCAGCCATGCTGTTATAAGCTGTCAGAATCAAGTGGCAAGTTGGTCAGGCTGGAGTGAGAAGTGGGTGGGGGTGACCAGGTGACTGGGTGCTCAGAAGCACAGCGGAGATGCACACTTGCCCTGTCAGGCAGCAGAGACCCCGTAAACTGAGGGAAAGGGGATGGAGATCTCAGGATGCCTCTTGGCCTGGGCTTCAGGGTTATCTAGGGAGAGGCAGGATGTGGTTGCTTAAGTGGATGTCTGTCCTTGCTGTCACTTGAAATGGCACTGGGGGAGGGTCCTGCTGCCCAGAGCTTTTATGATCTTGTTCTCTTCATTTCCTAAATAAGGTAGCCTGTCTTTTCCTTCTCTTTAAAAGTTCAAAAAAGAGTGGGCAAAATCTATATTATCTCTTAGAGCAGTGGTTCTCAACCTTCCTAGTGCTGCAGCCTTATAACACAGTTCCCCCTGCTGTGGTGACCCCCACCACAAAATTATTTGTGCTCCTATTTCATAACTGTAATTTTGCCGCTGTTGTGAATTGTAATATACATATCTGTGTTTCCTGATGGTCTTAGTCGTGACTCACAGGTTGAGAACCACTGTCCTAGAGAGCTAAGCTTGAATAGCAGATAGCAAATTTCAGATTCAGAGTTAATTTCAAGACTTAAGTCTACCATGCTTTTTGTACCTGTAGTCCAGCTAGGGGGGAATTTAAGACAGGAGACTCGTCGGACAGTGGTTACACATGCCTTTAATCCCAGCACTGGGGAGGCAGAGGCAGGCAGGCAGATCTCTGTGGGTTCAAGGCCAGACTGGTCTACAGAGTGAGTTCCAGGATAGACTCCAAGACTACACAAGAAACCCTGTAGTGAAGACATTAGACTCTTTTTTCAAGAATTTGAGATCAACTTACAAAGTATAGTGAGACTCTGTCCAAAAAAAAAATGCACAGCCTCAAAAACAAACAAAAACAAAAACCTAAACCATGAAAAGAGTGAATTGTATGGCACATAGATAACCAGTTGGGGATGGTCATGAATATGAATGTTGATGACCACAAGCTGACTCATAGCAAAGGTGGAGCCCCTTGGTAAACTTAGAGCCATTCAAAGCCCAGCTCCAGCTGATATTAGACTCCCCAGTCTCAGTTTCTTTACCTCTGATATGGAGATTTCAGCTGCTCTTCCTGTAGAGGGAGCCCTGGAACTCAGGGTAGTGATGCTGGGTGGACCAGGGAGAGTCTGATGGATTCACCATGCAGTACTAGGTGCATTGCTAGGTGTGTAGCAAGTGCACATTCCCCCACATTAGATTGTCCTAGGAAGACCCTGTTAGCAGAGTAGCCAGAGGATGGCTTTTGGTGAGTCACTCTCTGTCAGCCCTTTTTGCAGGAATCTCGAGAGCAAACTCAGTTGCTATTGACCTTAGATCCTGGCCACTCTCTTCAGACTTGCAGCAGTAGTAAAGTTAATTCAAATTCTTCCTTCTGGGGCCAGGGAGGTGAATACATGGATTACTGCAGGCTGCTGCCTCGCTTTGACCCTGGAGCAAGTCCTACTGCCCCAGCTGCCTCCAGCCAGCTCCCCTGAACCCTGGTATAGTACCAGCACTCAGCTGTCTGACTGACAGAAGATGCTGGTGGGCTTTTCAGGGGTCTCTGACCACCCATACTGACCCTGCCTTTCATCTTCCGTAGTACTTGAACCAGTTCGAAAACTGCTGTGGCCTGCGGGAAGGAGCCATCCTTACCCTGCTGAGTGACATTGGTAAGTCCTGCCCTAGAAACAAAGCCAGGCCATGCAGGGTAGACGTGAGTCCAGTCAGGCACCTAGGGAATTGCCTCTGTAGAGGGTGTGGTGAGATGTGGAGAGAACCTCGGGGAATGAGTGAGGAGTTCAGCCAGGGCTCAGATCGAGTTCCTTCCTCCCTAAGTCATGGTGCGAATGACTGTGTGTTCCCAGGAAGAGGTTTCCCTTCCCACCAAAGGGCTCCACTCCCTACTTTCCTGGAACGGTGGGTGAGCTAGGTTGTCATCTGAACAGCGCTGTCCTCTGGTAGTGAGGTTTTCTACTCTCACAGCAGCAGGTGTTGGCCAACCATGGGCATAGAAAATCCTGCTCTTTAATACACTGGTACTGTGGGTGTCCTTAGATGCCGGAGCTTGTGGCACTCTGAGAAAGCTGGCATCAGGGAGGAGAGTCACTTGGGCCTGTGGACACCTGTGTGTGGTGTCTCCTAGAAGTGGGGCTCTGACCGTCAGCTCTGCCTCTCGCCTAGAGAAGCAGATGTAAGAAGTGCCACAGAGCTTGCTCAGGGCTTTAAAGATGATGGTGATGGTGGTGGTGGTGGCGATGATGATGATGGCAGTGATGATGATGGTGGTGGCAATGATGATGATGGCGGTGATGATGATGATGGCGGTGATGATGATGATGGCGGTGATGATGATGATGGTGATGATGATGATGATGGTGATGACAGTGATGATGGTGATGATGATGGTGGTGATGATGATGGTGATGATGATGGTGATGGTGATGCCTTTGTCCAAGCCTGGTACGTATTCATCCTTGAATATGTGTCCCGTTTTTGGAGAATGGCCTATTTTCAGCCCTCCCCTACTTCATCCTTTCAACCTATACTTGGATGACTTGTTCACTCCAAGTTTGTTTTTCCAGTTGTACAGAAAGTTTGATGTGCAGTCATGTGTCCTTTCCTTGGATTCTCCAGCCATTAGCATTTACCCCGCTTATGCAGCTGTATTCTCTAACTTCGCAGTCCAGGGGCCTCTCATCTTTCAGGAACGTTGCCAGTGTGGGTCTGCTGCTTCTTATTCTGCTTCTTTGGGTAGAGGGGAGGCCAAGGGGTGGTGGAGGGGCGGGGAGTGCAGTTGAGCATCCATGTGTTTAAGGCTGAGATCCAGGCAGTCTGATATGTACAGCATCCACCTTCCTGAGCATCCTCCCGTTTCTTTTGCAATGGAGCCTATGAAGGGCTAGGTGACATTACTACAGTCGTACTTCATGGGTAAGCCACAGCCACCTCTTGGCCTCGGATTTTCCTGTGTGTCTGCGGGAGGGGCCCTGTCTGTATACCTGTGGGGTCTACTCCAGAGGTCTAGACTTCCACGTGTTCTCCCGACACCATACTTCCTGTCCCACCCACCCGTGTTTTGCTTAGATGTTCACCTGATTCTGTCTCTTAAAACCAGCAGCCAAATTACTGATTTGCTCCTGTTGGATTGGGTTGAAGGCAGGCTGGTAGGTAGGGGGTGGGGAGTAGGGAGGGAGGCAGGAGGTTCTTTTCTCCCTGGGCGACATTTGCTTCCTTTGGTCACCGCTTTTTCTTTGATGTCATTCTCTCAAATATTTTTCTCCTACTCATTAGATTATTTATGCATCTGTTATATAGGTAGTAAAAGCCTCTACATGGAGACTGGTGGCTCATGCCTGTAGTCTTGGTTTTCGGAAGATAGAGGCAAGAATATTGCTGCAAATTTGAGGATAGCCTGGGCTACAATAGAAACCCTGTCTCAAAGGAACAAAAAAAGCTCTGCTTCGTATGCCCTTTTACTTCCTTGGGTGTGGTAACTTTAGTATTATCTACTCTAGTGCCTCCTTGGTGCGGGTGGAACAGCAGGCTCGAACATGCAAGCTTCCTACCATGAGCTCTACCCAAGTCTCGAACCAAGCTGCATAAAACCAGAGCCTTTGGTCACTGCTTTGTCTTCAGCGTCTAGAGAAGTAGTAGCTGGTATATGGCGCCTTGTCTGTGGGTATCTATAAGATCAAATGTTCCGAAAGGAATTAAAATACATAATGACTCATTCTTTAAATAAGAGAATCTGGACATCCCTGTATTAATACCTGGCTTATAAACCAGCCCTTCCACTCAGTAGCCAAGTGGCCTGAAGTGTGTTACTCATTCTCAGAGCGTTGACTCATTAGCTGTAAGTGAGAGCATTGCTCACCTCGTTAGAATCCTTGAACATAAAATGAGATGCTGTACATAAGCTCTTGGCACAGCGCTCTTCCTAGAATGCTGTACAGTAAACCAGTATGGTCCCCTTCCCTTTCCCTCCCTGCAGACCCTAAAACCCTCAGTCCCTACTAGGGATTATTAATGAAGTTGGAGCCAGCAAATCCCATAGGTGGGAGTCTCGTGAGATGCCCTTCCTGGAAATCCTGATCTTCCCCAGACCCATTTCTAACCCGGCAATTGCTGGGATGCATTCCTATCCTTTGACTCTGGTTGAAGTTGCTGATAGATTTATGTTTTATTTGCATACCCTGCCCCATTTCTGATTTGTGTATGAAACCATCAAATGTAGTCTCACGACTAAGTCAGCTCAAAAGCTTTTTTGTAGAGTGACACAGCTAACATAACCATTTTGTCTTCTGAAACAGCTCCTGAGCATATTTCGTCCCAAGTGCAACATTCTCTTTGCTGGAGTCACCGCTGTTCCCTGCCTGGTTGATTCCAGTTAATTAGCCAAGCCATGCTCCTGGTCACAGAGTCCACATTCATTGCCTTCTCATTTGGGTGAAATCTATTTGCCCCTACTATCTGGGTCCTGATTTCTTAGGGACCCCGCACAGAGCATCATCAGGTAACATGCACAAGCAGGATTCTTCCAGTGAGTTTTCAGTTGCCAAATGCAGCTCCAGCAGCTCTAAGGAGAGTACACATGAGAAAACAGGTAGATACCTGACAGCCCACCATTGCCTTATCCTGGCAAACCATCCTGGGATAGACAGAGGCAGTGGTAACAGTATGAACCTCCCCATAACATGACCCCAAAACAGCCCACGGGAAGTCACAGTTACACTAAGTACTCCTTTAGAAAACATGAGAGTGTTGCTTCCTGCCAGCAAAGCAACGAAGTCCCAAACAGTCAGGTCAGAGGGGCAGGTGGCAGCCCCCTTTGACGCACCATGGAGTCTTGGTCAGTGACCCAGACTATCACTGAACTTATGGTCATCTTGCCTTGGCTTCCTGAACATTAGAATTGCACATGCCCAGACCACACCTCATCTTCCATGTTGTCTTCTCCTTGCTTCTTTTCATTCTTGCCCCCTCCCCTTCGCCTTCCTCACTGGACCAGCCACACTCTGCTTTACTGTATTGCTGGTTGTCTGTCTGGTGTCTTATGGCATCTCTACCAACTGTATCTTCCCCGAGTCTGTGCTCTAGCCTGCGCTCTGGATCCATGTCTGCAGAATATTTCTCCCAAAGTCATCCCAAATTGAACCCTAAACTTCTTTTGACTCGATCCCTTTGTGATACCTTCTTTTTCACTGGACCTGTCTTTCTGCATATCAAGACGTGAGTGCCAAGTTTAAATCTCATCTTTTGGGTCAGCGGTTAAGAGTATTTGCTACCCTTATGAGGGATCCAGATTTGTTCCTAGTCCCCATGTGGTTGCTCACAATCCAAGGGATCTAAGAGCCTCTTCTGGCCTCCCTGGGCACCAGACATGTACATAGTTCACATGCATGCAGACACAGCATTCATACACATGAAATAAAAAGAAATGAATCTTTAAGTCTCACCCTTGAAAATCTTCCCTTCATTCTTTTTTTTACTCTGCCTGGCTGGAAGGACTAAAGGACAGAAAAACACTCTCCAGATTGAGCTGGGCATGTAGCTCAGCTGGTAGAATGCTTGCCTCGTGTGTGTGATGCCCAGTGACTCATAAACTGGACATGGTAGCTTGTGTCCCAGTTCTGGGGGTGAGGGGAGGGGAGTAGGAGCAGCAGGACCTAGAATTTAAAATTATCTTCAACTGCATAGTAAACTTGATCCCAGCCAGCCACCTTTGTTTCCAACTGAGGTCGCTAGCCTACTTAGCCTTTTCCTCCATTCCCCTGCTCACTGTGTCCTTCCTTCCCCTGTACCTCATCCAGGACCCTCAGCTTCCCGTCTGTTAGCCTCGGACTTTGCCCGTCACTCTTGATTTCCCTCACGGCATTCTCCTGCTCTTCATGGTCGCAGAGCAAGTGAGAGAGTGGTTCTGCACTTTCGTCCTAGCATCTGGTCTTGCTGCTTTCTGCCCTGCTTGTTAGTCACAGAACCTATTTTAGCCCAGAGACCTTGAGCCAGGCTAAGTCTGTTTTGCCTGGAAAGTCCAGCAGCAAACTGGGCAGCTCATGGCAGGCTCGGCACTTTCATTAAGAGCACAGACATCCTCTTACTTTATTTCTCAGTGGCAACTTGAACCACCCGTTGGTTGGCCTCCCTCCATCTCTCCTTCTCTCTTCCTTCTGCCTCACCCCCAGTCTACCACTAAGATACACCCCGCCCCTACCTGATGCTTTTCGCTGTCTCTTTTTCTTCTGAACTCTACCCTCCTCGAGTCTTCTTGTCCATTGTCTTCCCAGTGGAACATATCTCAAACAAGTATCCTGAAAAGAGCTTACCAGACTCTTAAGACTTGTATGAAAATCGGGATTTCATGGGCACGCCCCTTCCAAACCTCTTTCCTGCCTGGAAGCCTAGCTGTTTTCATCTGTTTTCATCTGTTTTCTAAGTTTATCATATGAAGAATATGATTTAGAATTGGGGTCATATTCTTGTAAGCCCAGGGAGATCCTGGGCGTAGATGTGGGAACCACCCTGACAAGAATCACAGTGATGCTCTTTGCCTGCTTCGGGTACTGCACCTGGATCTCTCTGCAGAATCTATATGACAACAGGCCAAGATGTAGCCCAAGACTACACCAATGAGGCGTAGTCCAGAGAACTGTTTGTTTCAATGCTGGGGATGAAACCCAGGAACTTACGCATGCTAAGTCCTACAGTGTAGTCTAAAAATGAGTATTTGTTATGGCTCGTTTCTCTAATTGAAACATGAGATATTATACTTTGGTGTGTTGCTGTGTTCAGTTTTGGGGGTATATTCTATCACTACATCCTAGGGTTTAGTCACACCATTATTTTTCTTAGTTTTAATATTGCATATTTCATCCAGTTTAAACCGGTTTAGGTTCTCTGAGATTGAGATAATTTTAATCATCTTCCTGACACTGTTCCTCAGAGGCTGTTTGTCAGATTGCCTACAGTTCATTGAGTACCTGTTTGTTTGTTTTTTTTAAAGAAGCCATTTAGAAACCCTTCCCTGTCAGAATGCTGGCTGTTTTACCACCTAGGGTCTACTTAATCCAAGAAAGCACCTATGATTCTACCTGCCTGATTTCTTAGTTATAGACTTCAAGTCAGGAAAAATACTTGAGAATACATAACTACACTACAATGAAACTTTAAGTTTGTTAGCATCCTTGCTTAAGTGTCAAGATCAGTAGCTATTAATACACAGTAAGAGATCTGATCACAACCTGCTGTTTCTCCTCCCCACAAACCTGGTGACAGCCTTGGTCAGAGCAGCCTAAAGGTGCTTGGTGTTCTCTGCCATCATGCGCTCTTCCTCCTTGAGGGTGCTCTTGGGGCTCATGCCAGCTCATGTACATGTTATTTGCCCGAAGATGCTATACTTCCAACTGCAGGGCCCAGGTTTTAGTTGAGTTATGTGTACTCGCTCAAGGCTAGTGAGACTCCGCTTTCACAGCTCATACTGCTACACTCACTCTGCAGCAGCTGACAGCAGACTAAAGCTGCCGCCCTCTGGACAGGCGATTCAAGTTACATCATGGCCTTGCTCCTCTCTGCCCAGGGTTCCGGTTCAGCAGCAGTGCTACTCCTTTCTGCAGTGCTGTGTGAGCGTAATGATTTGACTCTTTCTATCTTCCTGCTAGGATTATAGGTGTACACCGCCATGCCCAAGTTTTCCTTTAAAAAACGGTTGTGGGATCTGATACCATCTACTTGACGGTACATCACCAACATCCTTTTTAAGTAAAAAACTAGAGACCTAAATTGTTTTCAAGCTGCCTATTATAATCTCTGGAGAGATGGCTCAGTTGATGACGTTCTTGCTTTGCGTCTTAGGTAGGTATGTATTGCTTCCATAAAACACCATGACCAGCCAGGTGGTGGTGGCTCACACCTTTAATCCCAGCACTCAGGAGGCAGAGGCACGCATATCTCTGAGTTCAAGACCATCCTGGTCCACAGAGCAAGTTCCAGCAAGGCTCCAAAGCTACACAGAGAAATCTTGTCTCAGATAAACAACAAACCACCATGACCAAATTTTACTAATAAAACGTAGTAAAAATGAATGCTGCCGAGGAGCATCAGATGTTTCAAGTCAACAGCTGAGTGGAACCCTCTGGGTACATGGTCAACGGCAAATCTTTGGCTTTGTTTGGATAGCAATTGGACATAGCAGTCTGCCGTTGACCCTTAGGAAAGATAAGGAGAAGCAAGCTGGAAATCTTAGGACCAGGGTTGAACGGGGGGAATAAAGTCAGTGGTGTTGCAGTGTGGCTCAGTGTTCTGAGCGTGAGCTCTCTTCGCTGTTAGACTGCCAGATACAGCCATCTATGAGACACCTTCTGAAACTCTCTGCTGGTGGGTACCCATCACCCCCTGCCTGCAGGGATGACCGCCTCCTCAGTTTGCCAGAGATTCCACATGACTCAGCCCATCTTGATAGGCGCGGTACTGTGTGTTGTATGTTTATGTATATAGATATGCTTGTACATTTGTGATGTGTCACAGAAAGGGCTTGGTATTAAATCAGTGTTGTTATTGATTTTTTTTATCCCCTGCGCCTTTTGAGACAGGGTCTCTATGTAGATCAGGTTGGCTTTGTACTCAACATTTAAATTAGGTGGCCTCTGCCTCATTATCGTCTTCGTGATAAGGTTATAGGCATATGCCAACTTTTACTTTAAAAAAAAAAGTGGTGGGGTCTGATACTGTCCTCTTGGCAGTGCATCATCAGCATCCTTTTAAGTCAACGGCTGTGCACCTAAATTGTTTTAAAGAAGTTGCCTATTATAGCTGGAGAGATGGCTCAGTTGGTGAAGTGCTGGCATGTGTCTTTGGTAGGTTTCTATCGCTTCAATGAAACACCATGACCAAAAGCAATGGGGGGAGAGAAGGGTTTGCATCATCTCACATTTCCACGTCACAGTTTATCATCCAAGAAGTCAGGACAGGAACCTCGAGGCAGGAACTGAAACAGAGGATGAGCTGCTTACTGGCTTGCTTCTCGTGGCTTGCTCAGCCTGCTTTCTTAAAGCAGTCAGGGCCAGCAGCCCAGGGATGGCACCATCCACAGTGAGCTGGGCCTTTCCCACTCGTGATCAATCAAAAAATATTTTACAGGCTTGCCCACAGGCCAGTCTGCTGGAAGCATTTTCTCAGTTGAAGTCCCCTCTTACACAATGCCAGCTTGTTTCAAGGTGATGTAAAACCAGCCAGCACACTGTGCAAGCGTGAGGACCTGAGTTCAGTTATCCACACAGCACCCGGAGGGAGAAGGGTGAAGCCTGCACCTGTAATCCCATCCCAGGGAGGAGGGGGCAGAGGTAGAAGGATCCCTGGGGCTGCTGGGAAACCAGTCCACATGAGTTGCTGAACTCCAGGTTCAGAAACCCTATTTGGAAGAAAGATAAAGGGAACAGGGACAGGCTAGGAAAGGATGGAGGAAGACACCTGAGTCTGAGGCCCTTTGCCTGAGCTTTGTTTATGACATCTTTGACGATGAATTTTCCAAATGTATTTTGTCCTACTTCCCCTTTGTTAATCAGGGCCTCCTGCGGGCTGGACTTGATCCTCCTAGAGGCCTACCTCAGACTGTTGATCTTGCCTCCACCTCCCAGCTGCTCCCATACACCACCGTGGCTTGTCTTTTTATGCGGTACTTCAGCGCCTCATGGATGCTGGGCAAACACTGTACTAACTGGGCTACACCATGAGCAGAGAAACCAAAATCTCACAGTTAAAATTCTGTTCTCTTAGCCTGGCCCCCTTCACCTGGCCTGAGCAGTGTTGGCCCCAGGCTGCTGCTTCTGTCCACCGAGCTTATGCGACAGAAGTCAGAAAATGTGTCAAGACAGCACTATATTGTCTATTACAGGCTTGCAAATTCTGAAGGAAAAAAGCATTTTCTAGACATAATAAAATATCATTCCTCTTTACACTCCCTCAGCATCGGCACTTAGATACCTCCATGAAAACAGAATCATCCACCGAGATCTGAAACCAGAAAACATCGTTCTGCAGCAAGGAGAGCAACGGGTGAGTGGCCTCCCTGGGACTTAGGGAGTCTCCAGGGCTGCTGGGGGGACTTAGGGAGTTTCTGGGGCTACTGGGAGACAGCTCTGACAAGGGAGCACTCAGCATTGTAAGTTGTTTGTTTCTGAATTTCCTCGAGTCACCCTCTGGTACTCTTAAGGATTTCTTCTTTTTGGATTTCTTTTCGTTTTTGAAACAACAGCGCAAACTGTTCTTGCTAGCAGATTGAGGCAAGCTTGGCTGTATCACATTGGTATTTTATTTTTTTATTATTTTTTTCTCCAGTACTGAATGTATTACATTGTTAATTGCCCAGTTGCAGGAATCTGATAAGGAAAATGTTTATTATTCCACCTCCGCCCTCAACCAAACACCTCTTTGAGATAGACGTTTTCTTTTTAACTTGTTTTGGAAGCCTCACCTTTTGGTGTTAAAATGAGCTGAAGTTGGTTGTGGATGTGGTTGAGAAGAGACGGGCAAAGGTGGCATCAGCCCATCGTGGGCATGGTCCAGCTTGCTGTTACACACAAGCTACTTGTGGCCTCTGTCAGTGGCTGCCCAGCTCTAGTGAGATGGTAGCCTCCTCACGGCTTAGATACTGTAGTCTCTCCCAACTCCGTTCAACCAGGGGTCGCCCATCCCTCCTGAAACAGCTTCCTTCACAATTCCTAGCCCAGCCCATGACTGTGGCAGACTCATCAAACACTCATTCTTCCAGTAATTCTGCATATTTTCTGAGCAGGGCCTGGCCTGGCCTCTCACATTACAAATCCAGGCTTAGTGATCCTGGGGTCTGATATGTAGGCTCTTAATTGATTAGTGGCAAACCAAGAAAAACATCTGCCCAACATTTTTCTAGTACCAAAAAGGTACCTGGTTGAGGACATTCATTCTCCTGTGATATAGTGGCTCTAAGATGTTTAGGAACCACCATTCTTTGGGAGTTCAGGAATATCTTTGTTCTAATGACAAACCGACTCACGTTGGTAAGGAGACGGTCTTCTTACAACCTACAGATTCTTCTCCTCACCCCACCTTTTTTTTTCCAGTTAATACACAAAATTATTGATCTAGGATATGCCAAGGAACTCGATCAGGGCAGTCTGTGCACTTCCTTTGTGGGGACCCTGCAATACCTGGTAAGAAATGGGCCCAAGGGTTTGCTTCTCAGTCCCTGTGATATTCATGTTTGTGGGTCTGTCTGCCCTTCCTGCCTGCATCTCAGGCTTGCTAGCTCCGTGGACATCTAGAGTTTTTGTGTGAGCTCATAAATGCTAGTTCACACATGTGAGTGTTGTTGTGCCCTCTGGAAAGATTTAGTCTCTGCCCTGGTGTGAGAAGGGCTGTGCTGTGTGTCTTTACCCAGATCCTGGAACTTCCCTGTGCCAGCGTTCTATCTGATTATCTGTAGAGGCCAAGTTTCCTGGAGGGTCGCGGGAACCAGTGAGGAAGAGGTGGGGCCGTGACTTCTCTCCTGTGTGCTGTGTTGTGTGATCTGAATACTGGAGTGATATTTGATCAACTCATTCTTCAGGAATGTTGTGTGCCAGACCTTGTGCTCAGAGCTGGAAGTACAGTGAGAAAAGAGATAAGCATTTTGCTGCTCATTGAGAGCTTACCATTCAAGAAGAAAGCAGGCGTTAGTCACCATGGTATCCAGATACTCAGAAACCACCACTGTCATGAGCACCACTGATGAAAGTACAGTGTTGGAGGATGTGTTGTGTGTGAAGAGGGCCTAGCTAAGTCTGGGCCTAAAGGTGAAGGGCCAAAGTGGGAGGAGGCAATGCAAGGATGGAGAGAGGAGAAACTGGCAAAAGCGTAGCGCATTGGAAGACGCAATAGTGTGGCCCAGGCGCTGGGAAGGAAGAAGGAAAGGACAAACTGTTATCCTTTTACTGACTTTAAGGGTTTTAAACCATATCATAAAACCTCTGGAACAGCCCTGAAGAATGACTAAGGCGGCTGCTGGACTAGACACATTCCCAGCTGTGCAAGTAGAGCTAGGGAGGCACCTAATGATTAAATGCAAGAACTCGGCTGGGACAGTGTTTGGCATAGCTGTAATCAGCTTTTGACCATAATCTAAGCACTGGGCTGGCGGAGACAAGACAAGCATGAGTTTGGGGCCAGCCTGGACTACACAGCAAGCGCCTATCTTAAATAGAGCAGGGGTGGGGTAGATAACAGACACTAAGGAAGACTTAGTGATAGATTCATTACTGGTGATAGCAGCCATCGGATTGTGGTTGAATAATGGAATCTGAGTTCAATAAACAAAAAAGGTTGATGGTCTCAGGGCTAAAAGAGCATAAGCATCCTATCTCTTAAGAAAGAAATTGTATCTTGTTTTCCTGAATTTGTTAATGCTTCCTATCTAGCCTACCAGTTAGAGTCCGGGAACCCTGTTTCTCCTCTGCTGTATGGAACACAGCTTTCCCCGTGGGGACTGTGGGATGTAATTCAGGCACTGCATCCATGTGGTGTTGTAATTATATACATTCTGCTAAGTACCCTCTCAAGCCCTCAATAGCTCAGCAGCAATTAAGTGAGGCGAGCCCGTGCTCTGGCCACGATTGGTAGCTCCTTGTATGGCTCCAGGAACTTGACCTGACTAGAGGTAGCAAGGGAATGAAGCAATGACTGGCAGAAATGCCAGGACTGAGTGGACTGAGCTCTCTGGTGGAGAGACGACGGCACCTTGGGAGCTCATCGTGTTATAACAGAGAGGCAAGGCTGTAGTTGACCACGGAGGTGGGGGGAGGC
>LOJH01019159.1:5242-21371 GCA_001685095.1 Ellobius talpinus | reverse complement strand
TGGAAATTTTTTATTAATAATTATAAAAACATAAAAAATAAAAAATCAAAAAAAAATTTGCCCATTATCCTTTCTGTTTTTTCATTTTTTTAGAAGAGAAACCTGGCAAACAACAACACAATCATATAATCATGGCAAGCATCCACAACAATGGGCAAATTTAAACTGCACACCAAAATAAGATGCAATGAGAACACATAATCACTGCTATGTGGTATCTCCCAGAATTAGAAAGTTTTTTCTGATGATGAGGGAAAGCACAACCATGAGTTTGAGGGTATTATGTGCAAAAGTGGCTGTATATTTCAGCATTTTAATGCCCTATAAGTCAGAGAAAACCTAAGGAAAGAATGGTTCCAAGAAAAGATTAGTAACTTCAAAACAAGATTCTGAATTTCATTATTTTCTTATAAACAATACTATTGTAACAACTCATGCACCTTGAACAGGGTTTAAGAATTAACTATTATGAATCTCAAATCATACATCATGCACTTGTGCTAGTATGCTGAACCTGGGGGATTTGCTGTCATGCTGTAGGAAATACCAAAATACAGGAATGGCAGGGCATCATTTCAAAGGCAGTCCCAAATATTTGGAAATTAAAAGGTTCCTTGTTGGGGCTGGAGAGATGGCCTACTCTTCCAAAGGTCCTGAGTTTAATTCCCAGCAACTACATGGTGGCTCACAACCATCTGTAATGAGAGTCTGGTGCCTTCTTCTGGCCTTCAGGCATACACACAGACAGAATATTGCATACATAACAAATAAATAAAAATATTTTAAAAAATTAAAAAGGTTCCTTGTACTGTACGTATAACTTTTACTCAAGTTTGAGATAATTTTCCAAATATAAATGAACATTGTATTTGAAATGAAATTAGACGGGATGACCAGACTAGGAAAACTCTGGGGAGAGGAATGGCAGAGATACAGTCATCAGACAGAAGCAGAGGAAACAAGATGAGAATACCTTACTGAGAAAAGGTACCAAGCCATGTGGCTAAACATAGACAAGAATTTGGGTCAATTTAAGTTGTAAGAGCTAGTTAATAATAAGCCTGAGATAATAGGCCAAACAATTTAGAATTAATATAATCCTCTGTGTTTTTCTTTGAGGCTGTGGGACTGGGCAGGACAGAAATTTCCATCTATAAATCATTCTAGTCTCTTCCTTTAGTCTTCTTTCCACCCATCCCCCATCACCAGAGACACAACATTGCCAGAAAGTCACACTGTGGCTTTAAGAAGGGGAATGATCCTGATGCCATAGTGAAATTGAACTATTCTTATTCCCTTTACCTTTACTTTTAGAGTTATAAGCCATAAAATGTTATTTTCACATTGTTGTCTCTAGCCCTTTGAAAAAATAAGCAATTAAGGAAAAAGAAAAGTGTTGCAAAATGTAGTAAGATATTTGGAATGCTGTGTTTTTATTATTGATGTTACAAAAGAAGTTCATTATAATTGGCCTTTGTGTACTTTACATTTTGACAAACTTACTTGAAGGAGAGACATGTTATATTAAGAACAAAATGTCTTAAGTACAATCTTCAATTTCTATAATATCAAGAGAACTATGCTGAAAGAGCCTGGGTTGCACCTGTGAGAACTAAAAATGATAAATCAGAGGTTTTAAAGTCAAGATAATTATAAGTATATGCAACTCAAAAGTTGCACCAAGATTAATTTCTCAAGACCAGTGGAGTGGAATCATTTAACCTGTGGTATAAACCAGATTCTGTTGTGTGGTTTCCCAAAACAAAAGTTGGCATTTTATGCCATATATTTGATATTTCATTGCTGGCATATTTTGTTTTTGCAACATTAAAAAATTATAGATGACTATTTAGGTATTAAAAATGTGTACTTTCTTACATTATATATTTGATTAAATAACACTAAATTTTATGCACTTTGCTATATTTTTAAAGCTTTAACTTTTAGAGAAAATGTCATGATTGAAATATATGTTTGCTTTATGCTTAGCAGATCACAAATATTTACCTAGATTTGCTTATTTACAGAAATTACACATAAAAATGTCTCAGTAACCAATGTTGATCAATTCAACTCAACATGAGGGATCAAATAAAGCTCTGATCATTCTCTTTTTCCAATTCAGGCAATATTGATGAGAGACAGCCCAAAGCAATAAAACATAACACATAAATATGTAATTAAATGAAAGAAGAGAACACTGTGCTCATTCTATAAATAATTTTTAAAAAGTGTGAATTGGTTTTGGATAAGCTTCAAATTTTTGTTATTCTCTCATTTGGACAGTAAGAAAATACAGATTTATCTTAAATAATCAAGTATTAATTTTACAGTGGTATGGTGCATGCATGCTTGTGTGCATGTGTGTGTATGTGCATGTATGTGTTCATGTGTGTGTGTTTCTTTCTGCTAGTGGCCAGAGGAAAGGTCAACTCTTCAAATAGAATATTTAAAGAACGATTTTGTTTGCATGCCAAGCATTCTCCTTGCTGTGATCTGATTTGGTTAATTCATTCATATATTACATTTCTTAAAAGGCAGGGACTTCATCTATTAAGAAGAAAGAATCAAGCAGAGCTTGAGAGTAATGGAAAAAGTGAAATCAAAAGTTGGTAAGCACCATAAAGCTCCGCACAGACAGCTGTCATCTCAGAAAGTTGAGATTAACGCAAACATAGAAGAATCACCTCTTGCCAACTTCATTTGGAGAGCCCAGCCACCCATGTGTGGTAGAGTCAATTTAAAAGTCCAGATGATACATGAGATGCTCGGGAAGACTAGCCAAAGCTTTCAGTTAGATTTCAAATTTATTTCCTCACACATGGATGACCATTCAGTTCAAATGGAAGCAGAGAAGCACAACTTATCTACAAATATGTCCAAGAAATGTTTGGTTTGGTTTCAGAAAATATCGGATGTTTTCTATTTTCTCTTCTCCTTTTCAGGAATTACTTGGCAAGTTTTAAGAGAGTGGTGCTATCTGAACTTTGCAACAGCAGTTAGATACCAGATCCTCAAACAGTGAATTCATATGGGACAGTATAAAATATGAACCTTAATTTTTCAAAGGCAGGCATAAAAGAGCAATATACAGCAAGAGGTGTTAAAGGAACCTGAAGTAGGATCTTTGCTGCTGGTGAACAAGCCCAGGGCCTCACACACAGTAGGCAAGTGCCAGCCACTGAACTGCGTTCTCAGCTCAGGAAAGAATTTGTGAAGTGAATCCCTCAGATAAAATGGATGAGAAAAAATACAGCCCGTAGAAAGGTGTTTTCTTAGCAATAGCAGCTCTGTAGCCTGAACTGGCCATCTCCTATGACCAGATTGGTGCCTAGCCCAGTTGTCATCAGAGAGGCGTCATCCAACAACTGATGGAAACAGATGCAGACCCACAATCAACATCAGGCGGAGCTCAGGGACTCCTGAGCAGAGGAGGGGAAGAAAGGACTATAGAAGCCAAAGGAGTCAAGAACACTACAAGAGAAGTCACAGAATCAACTAACCTGGTTTCATAGGGGCTCACGGGTACTGAACCAACAGGCAGCCTGAATGGAACTGACCTAAGACTCTGCATATATGTTACAGTTGTGAGGCTTGGTCCTTTAGTGGGACTTCTAACAGTGGGAACAGGGGCTGTCTCTGACTGACTCTTTTACTGGCTTTTGGGACCCTACTCCTCATACTGGGTCACTCCTCATACTGCCCAGCCTTAATACATAGGGAGGTGCTTAGTCTTATTGCAGCTTGATAGGCCATGTTTTGTTGATATCCATAGGAGGCCTGCCATTTTCTGAACATAAAAGAAGGAAGAGTGGAGTAGGGGGTAGGGAAAGAGTGGAGAGAGGAGAGGGATTGGGAAGAAAGAAAGGAGAAAAAAACTGCAGCCAGGACGTAAAATGAATAAACAAAAAATTTCAATTAATGAATGAATAAATATTTTTTAAAAAGAAAGAAAAATGTTTTCTTAACCACCCTCTAGTAAAAGTTCAACTTAATGTGAAGATATTCCCTAAATTCTGAAAACACATTATCATATAAATTTCTCTGTTTCAGGAACATTCAGCTAGGGTTTATTTCTAGGTAAGTTGAAGAAAAAGAAAAGAAAAGGAAAAGCATTCACATATTTAAAAAATATGTCACACATATGAATGTGACTTCAAATTCATGCTTCATTGAATAGGAACTGACATAGTCATGGCTCAGAATAGAAACTAGTCTTTTTTGTTAAATTGGAATTTTAAAAAGCATTAAGCATAATGCTAAAAAGGACAAATTTTGAAAATATATTTGGCCGGTTTTATTGTTTCCTGTTTATGTACTGAAAATTTGTTTCCATGAATTAAAAAAGTTATTCTATTTTACCATGATTAAAACACTGAGCAGTGAGAAAGGTAGACCACACTCATTTTTCAGCTTTCACGGGAATCTTGATAAAAACAAATGTCACTTCTACAGGAACACACAAGGTAAAGAAAAACCTCAGGCTTTGTCTGAGTACTTCAACACAGGCTTGTCAGGGGTGTGCTTCATTTAAATTCTTTCTGTATGCTTATGTTCAAATAGTTGCAAGTAAAGAATAGAGAAGTACTTATTTATTTCCAAAACTGAAATGTAGAAAGGAAAAGCATTATTGTTTACACAGCTCTAATTTCAGGCAAAGGTTTATGTGTCTATCAACAGCATGTTTAATGACTGACTATCACTATTAAAGCTTTTTCAAATACAAAGAATCAGTAAGACGATGATAGATGATAGGTACATACAAACATGCATGCATGGTGGAATTTATTAAGGAATTGTTTATGCCATTCTGAAGATCTAGAAGTCTCATGATGAGATGAGGACAATATAGAGGACAGTGGAAACCAGCAGTGTGGCTCCACATTTGAAGTCATTAGAACCGATAAAATCAGTACCATTAACTCTCACTCCAAGCAGAAACCTGAGAAGCCAGAGTCCAAAACACAAAAGTGGGAAACGAATCATAGTCTCTTTCCAGGAGACAGGAAGGTAGATGTAGGCCGAGAGATAGGTATATACAGGTCATACGCATATATGGAGGTAGAGAATTATGCCTAAAAGTAAACACATTGTAAATATAATAAAATGGATTTGTAAATACCTTCATCTTTACAAATACATATATATATATATTCACGTATACATATGTGTGTGCGTGCGTGGGGGGAGGGAGAGAGAGAGAGACCTTTCGGCGGCCCTTTTGTACATCTATAGAATGTTATCAGTCATCTTTGGGTGAGACATACTCTTCTTTAATTGATTCACTGATCCAAATGCCAATATCTTCTAGAGACATCTGCAAAGACATGCCCCAAGACAGTGCTTTTGGACCTATACAGAAATCCCTTAATCCAAATAAGCTGACATCCAAAATTAATCATCAAAACTCTATATTATTAAAGCAATTTTTGTTTCATTGACCATATTTCTGTCCACAAAGACTTACAGAACATATTTTAGATTAAAAAAGACAAGGAGTTTCACAGTCTAATATTACATTGATAGCAATGAAAGATACCAGATAGAATTACATAGCTAGAAAAATATACTTAGCACATGTAACAAGTTAAGGTGAAATTCTTTCACATTATTTTCATAACATTTCCTTCAATCAACAGATATTTTTTATCTACCATGTATCAAGACGTTTTTCTCGGTAGATTCTTGGAGCACAGTAGAGAATTAGACTACTACTTCTAAGCATGATTAAACACAAGTAACTTTCCTGTTAAACTGTGTTCACTACTGGGTCTAAATGTCATAAAAGGAAAGGGTGCTATTCCACAAAGTCATTGGACAATAACAATAATTTAAGATAAAATAATAGCATTCCTACATTTCTGATACATGTATAGAGAATATAGAGCATTTGATGAAGAATCAAGAAAACTCAGACCTGTACCCAATATTCTACCTTTTCCATATAATTCTTCAAAAGTCACTTGTGCTCTCCGAGCCACAGCTTTTTCATATTGAAGACAAAAGCAGTGATGGATACAAGCATATCAAGAAGCACTATCCAAAGAATGCATGTACCAGCATATGGTCATTTCTGTGTCACGGCAGACCAGTGCAAATGCAAAGTAACTCTTCTTTGTATGTAGTAATACAAGGTTATGGATAGGCTGATCAGGTTCTCGCGCTGGCCTGTACATGACATTCAGCATACAATTAAATTTCGGAGAGTTATTTATTGATTTATGATCAAAGCTTCAGGACGTATTCACCACTACCTTTCAGTTCCCTCTGTTCAAGTTTCTCTGGCTAAAAAAAGAAGATTCTAATAGCTGTTAATTACCTTTCTTAATTACATTTGCCTTTAAAATCATTCTTGCCTAATCTATTTTCATTTCATCATTAAATGCATGCTTTGAAATTTTATTAAAGTTTGTACAGATTATGTTATATTTTATTTGTTTACTAATAACATATAAGAATGATAGGCAATGCTAAGTTAAATTCATAGATACCCTTCTTTCAGTAGATAGAGCTTCATCTATGAGAGAATAAATAAGAAACTATGGTCACTGCGATATGTCATAAACAGCCTATTTTTGATGCACAAATTTCTTGCTTATAAATATGTCTTATACCCTGTTTGTGCCTGCATCTGCTACTGTCTTCTAAATTCTTCACAAATAAACATGCATATTTTAACATAGCTTTTCTTTTAGGATTTACTAAAGCTATCCAGGTAAACATAAACAAAAGTCAAAAGAGAGCTCATAGATAAATATTTAACTTAGAATAGTGCTCTGCCACAGAGTAACATGGAAAATGCGAGTTCCCCCTTTCCCTGTGTCTTTAAGAGTACGAGCATCGCAGTATAGAAGATTTCACCTGCTTACTTTTATATGGAGTTTGTTCAAGATGGTCCCTAAGTGTAAACTGTGACATAGTCCAGCAAATTATTCAAAGATTTTCATGTGATGGCAAGACTGCCTTTCCCCACCCCTTTCTCATGTATACAAGATTGAGGTGACTGGGTTCTGGGAAATGTAATATAAACATACTAGATGAAATTCAGCTCCAGATCTGCCCCCTAAGATGTTGCCTTCAATCATCTCTAATTTCATAAGAATAAAGATATATTAACAGTGGAGCCATAATTGTGAGACAATAGGTCCCCAGATGAAGCATCCTGGGTTCTTTGTTCTGCCATTTAGTGACTTCCCACCATGTCTACATTGGATTCTAATTTGAACAAAATAATCTTTGGTTGAATTAATCTGCTGGAATGTTGAAGTAATTTTTACCACAGCCCTGTCCTACAAAAGGACAGTTTGATGAAAGAGAAATGTAGAACTCCCTTAAGAAAAAGCCAAATGTTTTGATATTGAGTGGAATGGAATGAATAATACATCCCTTCCCGTGGTATTTTAAAAGACAGTTGAATAATATTTACTTTTTCCTTAACAAATAAATTTAGAATTTAATACCTGTATAAAATTTAAATCTACTAGAAGGAAATGTTTTCACCTCTGTCTGATACAGTCTCTAGTCTTTCAGTCCTTGTCTGCTCCTCTGTAAAATGCAAGATAATCACCAACTTTAATAGTAGATTGGTAAAACAAGAATCTATAACTAAAGTATATAATTATAGCATGCATTTGTGTATGTAATAGGGTTTTTAAAAACTGAACAAAGCAAGAGATTTGAAAAAACTAAGGACAAATTTATTATAAGTGTTAAATTTTTTAAAGGTTCTTAATAATATTAAAATGTGGATATTGGCTTTGCAAGCATGGTGCATACCTCTAATCCTAGCATTCAGAGGCAGAGGCAGGTGAATCTCTGTGAATGTGAGACCAGCCTGGTCTGTAGAGTGAGTTCTAGGACAGCCAGGGCTGTTACACAAAAAAACCCTGACTTAAAAAAAAACAGGAAAAAAAATGTGTATCATTTATTCAGATTTAGGAAAGCTTATGACGCATACCAATTTCAACAGGAACATGCCATGGAAAACATATAATCTTTCTCCCCAAACAGGCTAATATTGGATTAAAATTTGCTCTATTTGCCCACTCAGCACATTCTCTAATATATTCCCCAGCATAGCTTCTTAAGCTGTGGGTTGCAGCTCCATATAGGATCACAAAAATGCAGATGGGGACATGAAAAAATTTATAACAGGAAAAGGTCTCTGAATGTCCCCAAATCAAAAGCTAACTAAAAATCCAAAGAGTAATGGGTCTGATGGGATATGTATTGCATTCCCCTGTTTGGAATTCCATGAATTCACTGCAGTCTTGGTTCTGAACCCAGGGCCCTCCTGCTTTGCAATACACACATCATCATACAATGCAATCCAAAAGAATATGGCTGGAAACATCTCAGCTCAGATTCAAGACTGTATGTCTTTACAAAGTTCTCTATTGTTACAGAAATATAATGGTTTCATATGGGAAAACCAAGGCTTTCTGTATTTTTATGCTTCCACTTCTCGGCACATAATTATCAAATTAATATAAATTTATATTGTATAGAATGTTTGATTTTTAAACAATGCTTACTTGAGTTGTAGACTAGAGCTTAATAAAGAAAAAGCCATATTAAATTAATATTGGCTTGGGATTACAATATAATTTCCAAAACTTTCTAAAATGGTCTTAAACAAAATTCTGTCACTTTGTACTGATTATTTCTAGGAAGCAACATTCTTAGCATTAACAACTATGAAATCAAAATATTGGCCAGCTCTAAAAACACTGAAGATAGCCTGCTTCCTGCAGTATTGAATATTCAGCCGAGATTTAGTTGGCTACATAAAAGTACATAAGCATATCCATCTAACAGCATGCAAAAAATTGCTTTTATCAATAATAAATGATAAAACTATGTTCATATTGAAAGTTGCTTTATATTAAATTTTTGCATGATCCATAAATGAGTTGTATACTTTTTATGTACTTATAAATGCATGGTCATTTAAAAGTTCCTCAAGTTGTTGTGAAAGGGGCCCCATGGATATTCCTAATCAACCTTGACTATTGGCAAGGCTGTAGATTTATTCTCCACAAATTGACAATAAAGCCCTGTTGCTGAAGCAACACCTACCCAACTCATTGAACGTGGAGAAGTTGAGCTGGTGCCTATGTGGAGCCTTTACCCCTACAGACTAGTGTTCACGGTAGTGGAAGATACTCTGCACACTACTAAAGGAAAATGGTAAACACAACCCAGTTACAAACTCTTGGATCTACAATGATGACATGCATGCCTAAAAGATGTGCTGGTGTAATAGTGGCACAACGCTCATGGAGTAACCAATCAACATCTGATTGGATTGAAGGTCTACTCCATGAGTTGAAACCCATGCCTGACACTGCTTAGGTGACCAAGAACCTGAGACTAGATAGGCCAGGGACCTAGGGAGAAATCAAAACCTACTGTTTTGCTAAAGTAATGTAGCTATAAAACTATTTCTAAGGACATTTTGCTGTACTCATAGATCAGTGGCTTGCTCAGCCATCTTCAGAGAAGCTTCCTCCTGCAGTAAATGAGGAAACAGATAGAGACCCACAGATGGACAATGTGTAGAGAGTGAGAGAGATAAGAATACCAGTTGTAAATGAAATACCTCCATTAAATCCCTACCCTCAGGGCTCAAGGAGCCCTGTGAAAGAGGAGGCCAAGAGAAAGTAAGATCTAGAGGGACCAGAGGGCACTAAGGAAGCAAAGCCCTCAAAACACAACAGGACCATCTCACATATGAATTCACAGAACCTGTGGCAGCAGTCACAGGACCTGCAATGGTCTCTCATCAGATGGGACCCCAACACCACGAGAAGTGAGCCCATCCCCATCCCTGACCCAGAAGTCGTCTCCATTTGATAGCCACAAATGAAAGATTTCCGAATGAAAGACTATGCCATGGATACATGGTGACACAAACCACTCCTCAGGCCAGACTCCATGACCAGCAATAGATGGCCCCACAAAATGAACTCAATAGCACCTTTGGAGGCTTTATGTTCTACAAGGTTTCATTAGGGCATTTTTCCCCTTAAAGGTCCTTTGAGTATATATTGTGACTTCCAGTTCTTTGTTTTTATGGAATCACTGTATAAACAAATGTGTGTGTGTCTTCGTGTCTACATATGTATCTCACGCTTTCTCTTTGGCTCTTTTTCATTTAGTTTATTGATCTGTTTTGTCCTAATCTTGCTGGTTTGTTCTGTTTTATCTTATTTTATTATTATTTAGATGCCTCTTTTTTTTCTAAGGAGAGACAAAGAATGTGGATTCAGATGGGAGGGGAGGTGGAGAGCTCCTCAGAAGAGTTGGGGAAGGGGAACCATAAACATAGTATATTGTAAGAAAAATGCCAATTTTCAATAAAAGAAAAAATAATAAAGTTTCTCAAAACAAAATGGAGTTTAAAGTTGAAAAAGTTAAAGCATTGGTATATACTATGAAATTATAAAAACAGGTTCTGAAACAGAAAAAAAGCAAAGACTATAGTGAGATTATGTGTGATTTTTCTTTGATACAAGACTCTTAAATTCGACTCTGACCAGTGATGTGACCTTTGCACAAGCTACTTTCTCCCCTGCACCTTCGTGGCCAGAGCTGTGAAATAGAGTGCTAACAATCCTTGCTTCCTGGGAAAGCCCCTGAGCCTTTTACATGAGTTGATATTGTATGCAAGCTTTATTGAACAATGCTGCACACAGTTAATGCAATATGAATTTACTGTTATTATTTGTAGTGAGCTTGTATTGAAAGTATATTCCATTACTATCCAGTTTGATATATAAAACAGTTATAATATTAAAACTATATAAATTGAACTCATATTATTTTCTAGTGATCAAAAGTAACAAATTGTACACCACAAAATGCCAGTTTTAATCCTCTCAACTGCCCCTTCATAAATCTCTCCTAGTTCAGTATGTTAAAAATACTAATATTCATCTAATTCAAATAAAGATTTTCTCATTCCAACTGACACAAAGCAAATGGACTACTAATGGTAATATTTCCAAGATGAAAATAAAGGTATGAGCTTGAATTTAGAGTTTAGTGCGGTATAGGAATTGTTTCAGGAAAGAAGTAAAAGTTGTACAATGTTATCAACTTATTGATTTAAAACAGTTTTATATCAAGGACCTAATACATGCAAAATCTGAAGCTCAAGATTATGGTCAACATGCAGTTGAAGAAAGTTGAAAAACTAAATCATGTAAGTGAAAGCTATTTTAAACAGAAACATGGAGACATTTACAGTTCTAGACTACCAGCATAATCTCACTTCAGAAACATATGGTTGCCACCATTTTTTTTGCCATATGGATTACTTGATAGTGTAAAACCTCCCTCTACCAAAATCTTGGAAATGCAGTACTGGTTGGTGGATAAGCAGCATGACAGGGAAATTGACGCTGAGAAGGAAAAATGACTGTGGTTGTCCCCATCCTCGGAGAAGCTCAGTGCTGCAGTGCCATTGACGCTGATGCACTTTTGAAGATGATGAAGGTGATGAAAGAGTTTGAATTTCATGCTGAAGAGAGAAAGAGTGAGAAACCATCAGGCGCAAAGTCTTTGGAAAGGAGGAAGCGGGAGAGGACTACAGACGTCTTGAGTGGGTGAGCAGAACAAATTCGCCAACGAGTGAAGGGAAATGAGTTGGCCTGACAAGGTGCATGCTTTACACGAGGGAGGTGGTGAGAAGCGGGAAAGCAGACAGAAGGAAGGGAGACTTCACAGTTTCCTGAGACGGCACATCACACAGATTAAGGGGACGAGATTCCACTGATTCAATTTCAGCTGGGGGCTCAGAGCTGAAAAATGACCAGCAACCTGTTCTCTGGATGTTCACATGGATGAGTTCATAGCCAAAGACAAATCTGTAGGAAAGTAAAAGAATAGTGAACTTTAGACACTCAAGTAATATAATGCATTAAATTAACATGTTAAGTATAAATCATGATTATCTCCACAGATAAGAAAATATAGAATGATAAGTTCATTCCTGTTCAGGAGAAAACATTCATTGTGAACAGAAGAGCTCTTTCTTAACCCAGCAAGGGTGCGTTCACAGTATTGTTTCTTTCGTATTCCTGAGCAGGGTTCGCAAGAATATAGTTTGGCCATTCTTTCTATGAAAGTTTTGTGGTAATTGCTTTACTGTCTCCTTGAACTAGAATTTGTTACAAACATCTATAGAGCATTTTTACCTTAATTTGTTAGATTTCCCTACTTTCTAGTGAAATCTTTAATTCTTTGTAAAGTTCAATACCTTCATTAGGCTCTGCTTGTTTTTTCTTGAAATGTAGCATTTTAACCCATTAATTAGTGCTATTATGTATTTCTCAAAAGATTTGCCTTACAGTCATAAGAACATTGAAAAAGAAGTGTGAAGTCACAATGTGTGTTATCTAAAATAGGAGGGTATTATTCCAACTCAGGGAAGACAGCTGTCTTACTCGCTTTTTCTGGTGTTGTGATAAAGCACCACAGTTTAGGTGAGTTGTTTGTTCTGGATCACAGTCCCACGTTATAATCCGTCCGGCAGGGGATTTCAAGAAAACAGGAACTTGACATAGACAGTCACCTTGCACAGTTGAGAATATAGAGAGAAGATATGTGCCCTACGAACACTCAGCCTGCCTGCCTTTCCCAGTCATAGAATTCAATATTCCCTCCCACGGGGATAGTGCCACCCAGAGTGAGCAGGCCTTCCCACCGCTGTTCAAGATCATTCACCGTAGACATACCCACAAGCTACTCCAAAGTATCTGTTTTTTTCTCATATGTGAAACCTGGATTCAACACCCCCCCACACACACACATTCATGAATTTGACATGTGAGTAGGAAGGAGACCAGTTGGAGGTAAGAAAGTAACTAAGAAGAGGGGTAGGAACTGAAGGAGAAAGGTAATTGAGCTGAATATGTGTCAAATACCCTGTTACATGTGTAAAATCATGAGTGGAACTCTATTTTCTATGCTGACTTTAAAACTCGATTAAAATAAACCTATCTCTTGACTACCCAACATTTCTGCCTCTCTGCCTCTGTTATCCATTCTATTACACCTCAGAAAAACCATAAGGAATGCTTAACTATCTAATCTAATTATTCCAATAAGTGAAGATTACAAAATACAAAAATCATCGAGAGAAGTAAAAACTGTAGCCTAGACCATGCCTTCTTACAAGGCAGCCGGAACAGCATAACTGTGCAATTTTCTCAGGTCTACTGGCCATTTTCATGGTCCTTATAGCATGTTTCCATAAATGGTGCATACATAACAAAACATTTCAATCTCCTGTAAAAATTCAGGTCTCACTGTGGTGGATAAGAACCAAAGAAAAACATTGTTTTGTGTCTTTTGTGTGTAAGACTTTAAATTAACAAATCTAATCTGTCATCTTATAAAAGCTTTCATATATATTTTTATTTTCATATTATTTATATATTTTAAATACTTCTTTCAAAACCTGTAATTCTAGCAAACTTATTGCAATTAAAAGCAGGATGTTTTAATATAATTAAGATATGAAGGATTTATTCATCTGCAATGAAAATTTATCAAGTTCATCCCATTGTCTCTGTTGTAATGACCTTTGTCAACCTAAAGATCAACCCAAGATGGTTGATTGGACACCAAAACATTAGATCTTCTAGAACTATGCCCATGGTGTCAAACTAACAAAGGCAGTTGTAAAAGAACCTTTCTCTACTTGCTCTTCACACGCCAAAGTAGCTCACTGTGATTTAGCAAGGACAGACATTTAAACATCTTGGCCCTTGGGCCCTAGGCATTTAAGCTGTACCATTCGAAGACGCAATCCATCCACTGGTGTAATGGACGGTGCAAGCCTTGTGGATACAGCATTATTCAAGTCCCTAGACTTGCCTCACAACCTCAGCGTCCTACCAAGGGTGATTACCTCAAGCAATGAGCTGTAGCCAGTTCCCATGGAGCAATGTTTAGTTCCTAAATCATTCTGCTAGGAAGGAGGTAAATTCTCCTACAGACGAGCCTACAGGAAATCGCTCTTAGACAATTAATCGCTATTCTTTCTACCACAGTTAGGAGCCAGAGCTCATTTCCTTAATACCTGTTCCTACAGAACACTGGCATGTGCTATGCTAGGCCAGTCAAGTACGCTCACAGAAAATTCCAACTTGGAGACAAAAAACATGAGGATGCTGGTATGACAGTTTTTTTTTCCTTTTTTACAAAAAATACTAGAGAAAGCTCAGCTTTGGGAAGAAGGGTGAACAGTTTCTGTTTTCTAATATCTAAAGTCTACACATGCTGTAGCATTGTCTCCCAGTGGCAGCAGCGTCATTATATTTACTGAAACCTCACTCGTAGTACTGCGATTATATCTTCCCTGGTGACCCAGCTCTACAGCCCCACCTCTAACTTTCCCAGAGATGATAAGACCTATTTAATATATATCTGAGCGACTTTAATGCCTATCGTTTTGTTGTGAGATGTTTGGTTGTTGGCAGTTTGCTCTGTCCATTTGTCTTGTTTGTATTTGCTTGTTTTGGAGAAAAGCCATTACTGGGTCCTAAAACTCAAAATGTAGCCCAAGCTGGCACAGCAATCCCCCTTCCTTTGCATCCCATGTGCTGGGATTAGAGGCAACAGCTACCTCTCAGCTCCTTTTCTATTTAAACAAGCTAAGCAGCTTTTCTTGTTCCTAACCAGAATTTTGACAGATATTGAGTTGTTGCAGGCATGACTGTAAATACCATATCCCCATGGAAACAAAACCCAAAACCGATTTTATGGGCAAGTTGGATTTGAAAGTAATAAGGACCCAGCCTCAGGCAACCCATGGAACCAGTGACAACGTTTAATTAAATTATCACCTATAGTTAACTGCAATGAAGGGCTAATTGAAGACAGGTTTCCGAAGACTGAGAAGTCATTATGTTCTAACAATGTGAATGAGCATAAAGAAAACAAATCCTGAAAGAAATGAAAACAAAGGATAGTATAAACTCACATATCCCAAATTCTCAGCTTCCTAGTAAACTAAGGAACTTACCATGGTGAGGCTAAGAGGACTTCCTTGTCTCAAGTAAGAAAGTAGCTAAATTGTGTCAAATAGCATCTAAATACATCTCCCTGCCAGATTCCTTAGGTGAAATACAGAGCATCAACTAGACAAGAGAAGATCCCTAAAAACTAAAATGAGTTCATACAATGAATATTCAAATGCTCTGAGTATTCTTGCTGAGCCACTCTAAATGGTAGAAGCAGATTCTCTTCACATTTGCCTGTCGGGGCGAATCTCTTCTTAGATTATTGTCAACACGGGTACTCAGATTTACAAAACTCAAGCTTTCGCCTGCTGTCAGCGCTTCTGGGTGATCTAGGATCTAGGATCAGAGCCATAGGAAGAAAAAAGAAAGGGATCAAAACAGACCCAGAGAGAGGACCAAGGACTAAAATGGTAGAGTTGTATAAGAATCAGAATCTGGGGAAGGGACACCCAAGAGCTGGTGAAGTTGAGGGTAGAGGGAGGTGCAGAGGGAGAAGACCCAAGAGGAATTATGAGCATTGGTTGAACCTGGAGGCCCACATGCACTCTGTGATATTAATAGGCCCCACAAGTACTCATTTATCCCAGCCTTTTTGTTGATGATAGGGGATACCTTAATCTGTTCTGTAACTTTCTCTTTGCTGAAATTAGGCTGTCAGTGTCAGAGTCAGGGCTCAGGAAGACTGGAATGCACGTCAAAGGTCCAGAGGGGAGGGGTGGATTCAGGCTGGGGACATCTGTCTCTCTCACTGCCCAGGTTCTGTGGAACCATTTGGTACTAGTGAAGTACAGGCCGCTTTGGAACAGCCTGGAAATGCTGGTTCAAGCCAGGGGCTCAGGCTGTTTGGAAATTCTGTCAGAAGCATACAATTTACATGGGTTTTCAGCAGGTCCACTGCTAGCTGGTTTGGATTTGGAGCAGTTTTCAGTCTTCAGTTGATTGGAAATCTGTTGGGACAGATACAGACTAGGGGACAGCAGGTAAAGTTAAGACGCTCAGGAGAAAATCTTAATCTTGGGTATACACTTGAAACTTCCAGAGTTCGACTACAGAAAGCAGAGACAGAGACAGACGACACACACACACACACACACACA
>LOJH01019158.1:0-10418 GCA_001685095.1 Ellobius talpinus | reverse complement strand
TATCTATCTATCTATCTATCTATCTATCTATCTATCTATCTATCTATCTATACTTCTCTATATAGATATACAATCCTAAATATAACATGCTCAGTCTGTATAATGTTACTTTCATGAATGTTTTCAGGGCTGAACATTTGGTACTTGATAACTAATTTTCACTTAGAAGTCAATCATTGCTCTGATGTTTTCTATTATATGTGACTTTTCCCTTTTTTCTTACAGCTTTCAATAACCTTTCTCTGTCTTGTGTATTTGGAGTGTTAAATATAAAATGCCTTGGAAAGTTTCTTTCATTGCCTATTAGATTCCCTGTGTTGTGGGTGTCTATGCAAACACTCTGGCCAACATTGTGTCCTTCTTTGTGAAGCAAGAAGGAAGTCATTTTCATCATGACTCAGTAGCCCGTGTTTGTTCAAAATTTGGAAGTTTATTTCAGACATATTTAAGCACAGCACTAAACTAGAATAAAAAGTTTCATTATGTTAACTCAAGTCCATGTACACACTAAAGCTAAAATCATGATTATATAGAAACTCAAGTACAATAAAAAATAAAGTTTCTATAGATTAACCAAGGAAAGAGAATAAATACAAACAAAATGTATGATTGGAGTTGCAGGGAAAACAGCACTGTAGATTGACTGAGAGAAACAAAAGAATATTGGAAAGCAGATGTTGCCTGGCCATACAGATAGCACAGAGGTTTACAGGCTATTAACCACTCCCATTCCCAGCCTTCTGGGTGGAATACAGGTTATACATCTCTCTCTTAGAAGATACAAGCCTACATGTTTAATATTCCTGGTTTCTCTAGTGCTTATCAGTAAGCATAATGCCCTCTGCATCTCCTATACTGTGTATCTTGCATCTGTATCAGTATGCCTTTCTTCAACTTTACTTTGTGATTCATCTGAAGATCGGGTCTAGTGATTCCTTTCCTTCTTCTATGTCTCTAATTTATAGATTTTGTGTTTTTATGATGATTCAAAATTCTTCTATATTCCACTTTTGGCTTTTAGAACTTATATTATTGTTTTTATTGACTATTTCAATTCCTCTATTTTATTTTCTAGTCCTGATTTTCTCTTCTAAATACCTCATTCTTGTATTCAATAAATAAATTTTTTAAATAAAGTTCAAGAAAATTCACATAGATGAATAAAATTCCAAATAAAATGTAGAATTTGAAAATTGAATTGAATATAGGGATAGTAACACTGAAGAAAAATCTAGCTGAAATACAGATTGAAATAAAAAATTTGCAGATACTATTTACAAATTTAGAGGAAAGCCTTTTTATTTTATTGTTTAGGTTCTAATATAAACTAACTTTATTGCCACAGTGTTTTTGGGTATTGCAGAGGTCTGTTCATTAGGGTGTAATATTGTACATCATTAATACAATTGAATATTTAACAAAACAGTCAAGGAATTCTTTTTTATCATATTTGAACTATATAGAGTTAAATATTCATTATCATTTTCTAAAATAAAAATGTAAACAAAATTAGAGAAGGAAATGGACTTATGTTGTGATTAGTGACTGGAATATTAATAAACTGTATGATTTAATATTTTATTTGTTCAGATGGACATAAAAGGCATTATTTATGTGAAATTCTAGTCCTGCTGTGCATTTATTTCAGAGTAAGAATTATAAAAGAATGTAGTGCATTAGAATCAAATTTCTATTTATACATTATCTGAGAAAATTCAATTCTGTCATTCATGAGGTTAAAACTTGTATTCTTACCATAAAGGGCTTCCCATAAATGGCCTATTCTTTAAGTTTCTTGACATAAATATAACGACATATGTCGAATTAGTAACCTACAAGTTAGCTTTTATTAATATTATACCCAATACTTAAAGTTTCACAATATAACTTAAATTTTTATTTTAACATGTTTGGATTAAAACTTACAATAAGGTAAATTGCAACAGAGTATATCCTGAAATAATTTAGGATAGCTCTGTATCCTTTCAGATTTAGAAACACCAGGGAGAATATAATGAAAATACTGCTTATCACTCCAAAAGAAATTGCAGTAACTGGCAAAACAATGTAATTTCTAAAGGACTTGTAAAACAGTTACTCATTATTATACCATTTAATAAGAACTTGAAAGATAAGGTTCAAAGATCAGATATATCCTGAAAACAATAGTCCTAACAAGTACAAGATAAATACATATAATAAAATACATGATAGTATTGAGCTAACATAGAAATAAATAAAGGTGCAAAAGTTTGTTTGGAAGACAGAAAATACTATAACTTATGAAAACTTTTTTTTATTTTGTTGTATATTAGTTAATGAATTAGTTTATTGATTCTTATTTTTACAAAATTATATGCCATCATAGCATGTGTTAATTTTAAATTCATAAAATTATTATAAGGAAAGATTCAGGTCAAAAAGAAATAGCCAGAGCTTCATGGAAATGCCAGAAAAGTAATTAAACAACACCAGTTCCACTGTTGTTTTAAAAACAATTAATATTTTTTAAAAGTCGAGTATTTTAAATGTTAATATATGTAGGTATTTGAAGGAGTAAAATATCAAAGTGACTATATAAACACAGCAATATGGGAAATAATTACAAATGGTCATTTTTGTATGTGTTTGTGGTCATAAAACTAATGTTAAACATGCACAAATAAGTCCTTCAACACCTAATATCTGATGTCATAATGGTATTATCTACTAATAATTTCAGGGTTCTATAAAATGTAAGCTAGGAAACATATTTGAAATTTTTCATTGAAGACAACCAACTGTCCCTTTCCTACTCCTATCCTTGTATCTTAGTATAAAGAACTAAAATGTACAAAACACTATTCTAGACTAGTAATAATGAAATGAAGGAGAAAATAGCAATATCTGAGAATATTAACTTATCAAATTTAACCAACATTTTTCTGTACATCATAGAAAGAATTCTATTTAGGGAATTACAAATGAGTACTTCTGAATAATGAAAACAAAACACTAATGAAACATTTATATGTTGTAAGTGTATTTGTTCTTTTGTTCAAACTACTCTATGAATTAGGTCATAAAATAATAAGAACCAAGGATTAATAGTGAAATTCTCTTCAAACTGACCCATTAAATTTGATAAATTCTTAACAGATTTGATATGGGCAATTTTGGATAATAAGGAAAAGACCCTTCAAAATAGAAAATTAATAATTAGTCTTCATAAACTTTACTAACCCAAAGAAATTGGTATCAGAAAAATAGTTTTTACTTAATAAAGTGTTTATCACAAATAGATCCTACAAGTACTTGGTCATAAAAACAAGTAAAAATATAAAAATTATTACTAAATTCCTTATTTTCAAATGATTTATGTGTGCACATTTGAAGGTTTTCATTGCAGTGGGGGCAGAGGCATATAGGGACATTTCTATTGGATGAATTCATTAATTGATTTCAACAATAAACATTTGTTAAGCAATAAATATGAATAATTCTTTGACAATTAAGGTTATAGAATTTAAAAATCAACTGAAAATATATGAATCGAATATATACACTTACAGCTTGAAAAGGCAGAATACACAATAAATGTGTTATATTTATATGTTTTCAAGTGTGCTGTAATAGGTAATATGGTATAACACACACATAGAGGAAGAAAATGAAGCCAGAAGAAATTTAGATCATGGTGTTCAAAGAAGTTTTATGGATATGATGACATTTCAGCAAATCCAAACAAAATAAAGCAGAAAGCTTTTTGATGATTCAGTGAATAGTATTCTTGGAACAGGAAACTAAAATCTCCGGTTCTAGAAAAGGGAAAAGAAAACAAGTAGTGAATGTCAGCAAAGAGGACAGTTTTCTTAGATCAAGTGGTTCAGTGATAAGACACGAGGACCAAGGAATATCTCATCCTAAATTCTGAAACCTCTATGAAATTCTTTCTTAGTGTTCACCATTTCATCTGAGCTTAAAGAAAAGATCCAGGTAAGTTTTCAGCAGAAAATCCACTTGCTCTTAATGTCTTGGAAGTACTATTCTGTCCTGTGACAAAATTGCTCATGAAAAATAATGGTAGGAAAAATTATAACTTCAAGTCCTTCTTGAAACTATATATGTTTCTATATGAGTGGGATACTGTATTAAACAGAATTGCAAACTTTTATGTAGTAACATAAAATTTAAATATTTGAAATAAAGTATATGCCCTTCTAATAATCCTGTGTAACAAAGAAGACAATTGGATGCCAGTTAAAAAACTTAGTGCTTTGCAAAATGGATATTATGGTAAATATTGGTTAAGCATTTCAGGTATATAGCTCAGTGAGAAAGAACATGCCTAGCATGTATGGTGCCTAGACTTCAGTCCCCAGAATCTTGACCCCCAAAATATATGCATTGAAAGATTTGAACCTACAAAAAATTTACTCATGATATTGACCAAAAACAGAAATAAACTGTGGTTTGTGGTGGTGATAATTTTGGCAGAATTTTTTTTATTAATTGGCACATCTATATTAAATCCTCTCCACCAAAGCATAGGATCATTGTAGACTAGGAGAAAGAATTAGTTTAAGGGTCAGAGGTGGTGTATGACTGCAAGGAAACACCATAATCCAGACAGAGCAGGTTGATTGCATATATAAACTCAAAAATAATTTTGATAGCATCTAGAATTGTGCAACCCTAAACCAGATAAAGCTCCAACAAGGACAAGATACAGCTATATCACTCTTGAACATTTACTCAAATGGAACTTCATCCTACTTTAGAGACACTAGTGCAACTATGATCATTGCTGTTCTACTTATAATATTCCAAACCTGGTAATGGGATAGATGTTCATCAATATAAGCATGGGTAAGTATAATGGGCTACATTTAGACAATGGATTATATTTATCCATTAAAAAATAAAATCATGAAATGTACAGATAAACAGAGTTACAAAAATCTTCCTAAGTAAGTGTGTTGGCTTGAATAGGAATGGACCACGTGGACTAACATGTTTGAATGCTTGACTGATAAGGAGTGGTACTCTTAGGAGGTGTGGTCATTTTGAAGGAAGTAAGTCACTCTTGAGGTGGGATTTGAGCTCTTCTGTGCTCAAGCTACACAGAGTGCCTTCAAATCATGATGTGGAACTCTCAGCTCCATCTCTAGCACCATATATGCCTGCATATCACCATGAAGATAAAGGACTAGATATCTGAAACTGTAAGCCAGCACTACTTATTTAATTTTTATAAGACTTTTTGTAATCATGGTGTTTCTTCACAGCAATAGAAGCCATAACTAAAACAGAAATTGGTACCAGGGGCTGGGGTAGCATTGTGATTGTCCTCACCATGTTTTGCTTTGAGGGAATTTGGGCTTTGTTACTTTTGGTTAGAAAAGCAGTGAAATGCTTTAAATACTGCCTAATGTACTGTACATTCAGGAACATGGAAAACAGTGGTGCTGAGAGTGATTTATCTATGTGGACAGGCTCAAGAGGTTTGAGAGGAGAAGAATTTTAGTATGCTAACAAGAGACTGGGTTTGTAATATTTTGATGAAGATTAAGCCTGCTTTTAGCCTTTTCTGAAGAATGTGCCTGAGGCAAAAATGAAAGGATTTAGATTAAATCCCTAGGCAAAGGAAAATCTCAAGACAGTCAAGTTTAGATTCTGTTGTGTGGTTATTAGTTTTAGATCTAATGATTTATAATGGAAAGGGACAAACTACAAGGAAAAATAAAAATTAGAAAGATGTTGAAGAAAAGGGACACCAGGAATTAGGATGAAACTGAATTATGTGTTCCGGAAGATAAAAATATGAAATGAAATAAAGGGAAGTTAGACCTGAAGGCATTGGTGAAAAGAAATTAAAGAACAGTTTAAGTCCATGTGTGGTGACGTTCTTTAATCCCAGTAATAAGAAGCAGCGTTGGGAGATCATTGAGTTTGAGTCCAGTTTGGTCTACATATTGAGCTCTAAAATAGCCAACATTGGGAAGTTAATGAAACCAGAAGAAAAAAAGAAATTAGGTGAAGATGCAATTGTATGAAGATGCGAGGTTCAAACCCCAACAAGCAACAGAACTTGGAAGCTTCAGCCATGTGGTTCTGACTTTAGAGTCAAGAATAGAAAAAAAGGTGTTGAAACCTTCCTTCATACCTATGGAATGCTACTGATACCAGGATATTGCCAGGAGTGTTCCTGCAGGCAGGCACAGAGAGGCTGTTGTGTGAAGCTGTGAAGGTGAAACCTGGATTGCCATGGAAACCCCAAAATGTTGTAGATGCCAAAGTCATTGGATACTTGCCATGGAAAGGTGCTAACAGGGAGTGGAATAAACCTCCCATCCCCAAAAGTGTTTTATAGTCAACAGAGTTGAATAGAGTTGCAGATATGAAAAGTTTTCAACATCAGACATGGAGATACAGAGTTTGAAGTTTTTCTAGCTGCTGTTTGGTCTTGCCTTGTCCAGTGTTTTCTTAATATCCTACCTTTCCTCCATTTTGTAACAGTAATGTGAACCCTGTGCCATTATATATTGGAAGCATGTAGTCTGTTTTTTTATTTTGATTTTGTTGGAAATTACAGTTAAGAAATTGCATGGATCTCAGAAGAGACTTTTAAAATATAAACATTTTTGAGACCATGAAAGATTATGGGTGTTTTGGAAGTTAAAATAAATGTATTTGGCATTATGATTTGTTGACAAACCTATGAGGGCCAGAGTGTAGAATGTGGTGGTTTAAACAGATATGGACACAATAGACTCAGGTGGCTAAATACTTAGTCAAAAGGGTATGGCACTATTGAAAGATGTAGCCTTATTGGAGAAGGTGTGACCTTCTGGGAGGAGGTATATTACTGTGAAGATGAGCTTGAAAGTTTTGCATAATCAAGCTATTCACATTGTGGAACATAGTTATTTCTACTGCCTGTTGATCAAGATGTAGAACTCTTTGATCCTTCTTACACACTATTACTGCCTGCATGCCACCATGACTATAATGGACTAAACCTCTGAAATTTTAAACCAGTACCAATTTAATGTTTTTTATTTATAATGTCTTTTGTGGTTACAATTGTCTATTCAAAGCAAAAATAAACTATAACTAAAACAGTAAGGTAGTATGCATTTGCTGTTATTCAGATGCTAGCTGCTAAGTCTTTGACAAGTTCCAGGATGGGTTACACTCAATGGAATTTTTGGCCAAGGCCTCCATAGGAATCCCATATTCTCAAGGCTATTGATTGGTGTTCATAAAGTGATGTAAAGACTCTAATGCTAAAGACAACACTTGGAAGTCTAATTGAACTTGATAAACAGAGCTTACCTACCTAGCACCTTCACCACTACTGAATAGTGTTCATGGTATTGGAAGGTGATCTACATGCTCCCAACGAATAAAGGTAAACACCAACCCACCAACATTTGGATATACAATGATAACCTGCCTGCGAAATGTTCTAGTACCACAGTGCATAAAACATGTAGGAATAACCAACCAATATGTGATTGCATTTTTGGCCCACTTCATGAGATACAATCAGTTCAAAAACTTCTTGAAAGACAATAAATTTTACAACAGATAAGCCACAGATATATGGGGAAACCAAATAATACTCTTCTCCTAAATGAAGACAGCATTAAAATGATGAAATGATATTCTGCTATGCTTATAGGTAAGTGCTTTGTTGAGCCATCATCACTGAAGGTGCCTTATGAAGTAAATAGGGGCAAATGCTGAGACTCACAGCTGAAAATATGCAGAAAATGAGTAACCTTGGAAAGCACAGTCCAAAATAGGAAGTCTCCATCAAATTCATCCTCTCAGGCCTCAGGGAATCCAGGGGAAGTGGAAGAAGACTGTGGTGTATTGAATAAGAAAAGCCCCCACAGGCTCATATTTTTGAATGCTTAGTCATCAGAGAGTGCGAATATTTGGTAGGGATTAGGAGGTGTCTCATTTTAGGCTAGGACTGTCAGTATTAGAGAAAGTGTGTCACTGGAGGCAGATTTGAAGTTTAAAAGCCCATGTGAATCCTAGTGGCTCTCTCTCTTCTTGCTGTCTCCTAACATGGATATAGAACTTTCAAGTACTTCGTCAGGACTGTCTGCCTCCAAGCCACTATACTATAACCATGATTAAAATGAAATAAACCACTGAAAGTTTAAGCAAGCCCCAATCAATTTTTTTCTTTGGAGAAGAGTTGCTGTGGTCATGTTCTCTCTTCACAGAAATAGAATCATAACTGAGTCAGAAGTTGCTACCTTGAGTGGGTATTGCTGTGACAGGCTTGACCACATTGCATATTGGTAGAATCTGGATTTTAGGAATTTGGCTTAGGAAAGCTATTGATTACAATAAGCAGGTATTAATGAGTCATATTATTAGAAACATGGAAGGCAATGGTGTTTAGAGTGATGTAGATTATAACAGTTCAGTTCAGGAAATTTCAGAGAAGAATATTAGTAATTAGCCTATAGACCATGATTTTGATATTTTGGCAAAAATGTTGGTGCCTTCTGAACTTGTAAAAATTTTTTGAATGATGCTAAATTGAAGAGGTTTAAATAAGGGTTTTGGAAGAGGTGATTTCAAGGCAGTCCAGTATTAACTATGTTTTGTAATTATTAGTGTTCAATCTTATGCAAATCTATGACAAAAATGATCAGCCTGATCAAGGAAAAATACAAAATGAACATTTGAGAAGAGAAGAAGCACAAAGAATTATAACAGAGCCAAGCCCAGTGCTCAAGGAGATAAAATGTTGAAAGAAAGCCTGACTCTAAAAGAAGGAAATGGAGTAATAACCTGAAGGAAAGATCCTACGCAGCTAAGCTTCCAACTTTTGGTATGAAATTAAAGAAAAACTAAAAGTAGTAAAAAAATATCAAAAATGGAAATCTATTGATGATATAATTCAACTAAGGTGCCAAGTTTCAGCACCAGGAATCAGGAGAACTTGGCTGCTTCAGCCAGTTGGTTCTGGATGTAGAATCAAAAATGCAAGAAAATGGTTGTGGAGTCTCCCTCCATGGCTAAGGAAAGCTTCTGAGGTCAGGTGTCAGGTGTGCTCCTGTATGGAGGGTTAGAGAGGCCATTTCATGATGTTTTGAAAGTGAAGCTTGGATTTCATGGAGATATATATTGGGTCCCAATTTGTTGGAGATACCAGAGTGATGAGATACCTGCCTACGAATGATGATAACTGGGTATGGAACTAACCACAAGAGAGAAATGTGTAGTAGTCAGAAAAGCTAAAAGGAGATGGAAATCTAAGAGTACTTTGAGATCAGACCTTGAAATCCAAAACTGGAAATGTTCACTGTTTGTTTCATTTTGATCAGGTATTTCCCCTCTATGCTACCCTTCCTCCCTATTCAAATAGTATTGTATATTCTGTGCCACTGTGTGTAGAAACTTTCTGATCTGTTTTTTTTTTATTTTACATGGGTTACATTTAAGAGATTGCCTTAAATATCAGAAGAATCTTTGAAACAGTTTTGAGCCTGTGATAGACTATGTGGACTTTTGAAGTTGTAATGAATATATATTTGCTTAATGCTATGATATTAAGCCCATATGAACCAGAGAGTGGAGTGTAGTAGTTTGAATGACCCAGATAGCCTCTTATGTTTGGATGCTTAGTAATCAGGGAGTTCCACCAATTGAAAGGGATTATGAGTAATAGCCTTCTCAGTGTAGACCTGACCTTATTGTAGGAAGTATGTCATAGGGGTTATAGTTTGAGGTTTCAAAAGCCCAAAACCATCCAAATGGATTCATCTGTTTCTAGTGACTGTGAATCCAGAGTAAGATAGCACTCCTCTATCACTTTTTTAGCATAATGTTTTTCTTAGTGCCACCATTCTCCTACCATGTTTAAAAT
Organism: Ellobius talpinus; assembly: GCA_001685095.1. Taxonomy (NCBI): domain Eukaryota; kingdom Metazoa; phylum Chordata; class Mammalia; order Rodentia; family Cricetidae; genus Ellobius; species Ellobius talpinus. The sequence continues at coordinate 541 of LOJH01019158.1, read as the reverse complement.
GAACTAATCTTCTGAAATTATAAACAAGCCGCAACCTTCTTTATTAGAGCTGATGTGGTCATGGTTTCTCTTCACAGAAATAGAAAACTGATTGGCAAAATGAATGTTAGACTTACAGGGGGTTGACCAACAAGAGAAGGCCTTCTAAATATAGACATATTGTGCACATATGTATACACAGAGTTTGAGCTAACATGCTTAGGTTCTACAAGGGTTTTATATCAGATATGATCACAGCATTGAGAGAATTAGACACATGCTACCGTCTTTAACACAGAAGCTCTCTCCAATTGATATCCAAATGAAAAGGAAAATCAGTTTTCTTCAATAGATTCTCACTGGGGATACAAACCACTCTTAAAGATAGGTACCATGCCCAGCAGAAGATGACCAACAAAGAAATAGTACAAAGAAACAATGAGGTACTGTGTCTCATATTTTGTCAGGGCATTTCTTTTAACTTTTAAGGTCCTCTGCTTTTTGCTTGTATACAAATATATATATATATATATATATATATATATATATATATATATATATA
>LOJH01019157.1:0-13567 GCA_001685095.1 Ellobius talpinus | reverse complement strand
CTCTTATTGGCTAACTCTCACATCTTGATTAACACATTTCTATTAAATCTGTGTGTCACCACATGACTGTGGCTTACCAACAAGATTCTGACCTATGTCCATCTCAGGCAGGAGATTCATGGCATCAGTCTCAGGCAGGAGCTTCATGGCATCTGCGGACACTGCCCTTCTTCCCAGCATCCTGTTCTCTTTTTCACACCTATCTAAGTTTTGCCCTATCAAAAGGCCAAGGCAGTTTCTTTATTCAATGAGAGTAATACATAGACAGAAGAACCTCCTACACCACCAAGAGTAGTAGGGCCATTGGAAGGAGAGTTCAGATACAATTGAGTCAAAAACACAAGTCAAACATTGAATCTGAAACCTTCATGTCCTGTACCTGGTGCTGAGGTTATGGTAAACCCTGACTTTTAACATGGCTGTGTGCAGCATATATGACCACTCTTGGACTGTTTTCTGGTTTGACCTTTAGCTTTTTCTGGCAGGGTTTCCATGTTCTTGGCATCTTTAACATTCTGGATTCTCAGTTTCACCTCTAGCTGCATTCTCACTGCTATAATTGCACAGTTTCCCTCACCCTATCTGGGACCATTATCAAGTCACACAATGTTTGACCTCTCACCCTTTCCTTCAAAGGGTCAGTGGAAATCTCTAAAGCTGTATTCTGTGTTTCTGCTAAAGTAAATGACAGGAACATTGTCAAGTTGTGTTATCTTCACAAGCTACACATGGGTCCAGTTGAACCATGGCTTCTATCACAGCCTTCAATGGCCCTGATGGCCGAACACAGGGAAAACATTACTTGGAAAGTGATTTATTTTGGGGACCTGCTGAAACAAAGATGCCGAAGCTGCCTTTTAAATGCAGTCTTTTCATCGAGTTAATATTTTCTACATTTGAGTATATAATTTGTACAGTCTTATCTATTAGAGAGATGACATAAAGAACATCCTTCTAATAGGCCACACTTTTTAAATTGCTCAGTTACCTTCCAACATTGATACAGATTGGGGTCCAATCTTCAAAAACATAGACAATAGATAAAGCTTTAGATTCAAACTACAGCAATGATGTTACTTTTATCAGCATTAATATAAATATTCATATCCTGAACATTAGTATCTAGAGAGTAGTCTTAGAATACTTGCTGTCCTTTATAAACATTGTAAAGTATTGGTCCTGACATGTGTGTGCATGAGCATGTGTGTGTGTGTGTTTGCACATGTCTCTATTTTAAATTTTATGATTTACATATATTAAATGAAAGGCACAGGATCACACTTATGTAAAAATTAAGTCTGTGATGTTGACTACAAGCTTTGTTCAAGAGATCCATACTCCCCAGACTAAAGAATTTATGGTGGAACATGAAAGGTGACTAGATATTTGTTTAGTGAGGAGGATGAGGCACATAGATAAGAGCAAATAGAATATCATACTCAAATTTTAAGTAAAAAATATGATGAAAAATATGTAAATTTAAGGAACAATAAAAGCTAGGGTGAAATAGTTTAGAATACAGAGTTCGTGAAAGAGAAGTACTCTGTGAGCTAGAAAGTTATGTAGAAAACATGGAAAGAAAATGAAGACTGGGTGATAACTGGTTTATCTAGACACAATGGAGAACTCAAGAGTTTTCATCAAAGAGTAAAATACTCAAAAGGACATCCTATGCTGGAGAAATAAACAACTGAAACTTGAGGTGGAAAGCATTGCAATCTTCTCGTGTAACATTCTTAAGGACAAAGAAGAGGCTATCTAGATTGTAGAATACTAGAGAGCTTCTACTTTCATAAATGTGTGAATGCTTGAAATGGAATCTTAAAGGGCTAGGCTATAGAATATAGGCTATAGAATAAAGGAACTCTAAGTGTTAGCAATGTTAAATATTTGTTAGGTTTTTTAACAAACAATGTGATTTTACTAGGGATTGACATCTGATTACTTGATAAGGAACATATGTCTCAAGCCTAGAGAATTAAACCTGTTACTCAGTTACCCTAAATATATTCAAAATGATTAATCAAGGATGAATGTGTGATATAAGCAGAAATAATGAGCTATTTGGGTACAGGTCACAAAAGAAAGAGGAGTCTTAACTTTTATTATAATTTAATTTGAAGTAGGAAAATGTTGTGAACCTTACTTTAGCCATTTCTGTCAAAAGTAATAAAGTGCATTGGTTTTGATACCTAGTTTGTGACTGCATGCAGTTACTTATAATTTTTAAAAATGTTCTATGTCATATATTTAGTAAAGAATGCCAAATTTATTCAATGTCAGATTTCAGTCATATTTTATTTGTTTATTTGAATATTTATACAATTAAATACTAAAACATATAAAAGTATATGGCAAAACTCAAAATAGCATTATTTTAGAGAAAATAATAATCTTTATAAGATAGATCCAATATGTTTAAAACCACAAATCATAAAAATGTATTCTGAATGTGTGTTTCTATAATTCTAGTGCTGGAAGTGTAGAAATGTGATAAAAAATCACCAATTTTAACAATTTAACGTCACATCCTAATGAGTCAGAGAATCATCTCAGACATGAAATGCAAGAAATTTACTTTTATGTATTTAATCAAGAGCCTCCACTCCAGGCTTTATATTGAAGCCTGTCTAAACATTAGATCAAAAACATTTTCCCCAAAGCAGAGCAACCTTTTAGATGTGATATTTGCCTCCACTGGAGATTAGTGCAGAAGCCTTGGGATTTTTCTGAGCATTTTGTAAAGACTGTTTTGAAGGGCCCAGTGTGCATCACTGTATTTCAGGTGACATATTTCACACTCTCTCATGAATTAAATATCACATTATGATCACATAATTAAATATCACAAATATGCCCACATTGTAACAATGCTTTCCCTGAAGCCACTTGGTGAACAGTTCACCTAGTAGTCAGAAAGAACACAGGAGAAATGTGTCACGATATCAAAATTAATGATGTCCTTTACCTCCTGAGAGAGTATAACAAGGATTGCCCTCCTAATAGCACTGGAAAGTTATCTGTTATGGTATTCTGTCAGCATTATCCACTAAATAGTAATGAATAAACAGTAACGAGATAATAAAGAACTCTATCTCAGTGACAATGGATGTATTGAATCAATGGCAATGAGAGTGTTAATAATGTATCTTTCACTTTTATTCAAGTTTACAAAATATCAAAGCTAAATTTACAGGGCAGCAAGCACAAAATCAGTTTGAATTGTATGTTTTAGATTATTTTATTGTGTTACTACTAAGACTATAAAACATAAAAATAATATTCAATCTTAGTTTAATATTTTATTTTGTTCTTAAGGCTAGGCAGAGTATGAATTTCACTGGTGTGTCATTTAGAGTTATAATTTTAAAAGTTGTTCTTATTGAACAGTATATCAAATAGAAAAATGCAAATGTTTTAGATGTGTTAATTTTCGTGTCCCCATTTCTTGCTTAAGGACCAAGAGTACATCAACCATGAAAAGCCACTGTTAGGACTAATATTTAGCAAGGAAAAGTGAGTGCAAACATAGAGAATGGAAAGTTTTGAGTTCATTCATTTTTCATTTCTATGGAGTTGTACTGTTTGTTAATCACATGCAAATATTTTACTTTGTTATTCATTTAAAGATAAACAGATGGAAGGATCATGAACTACATATTTTATCATATTAATTTTCTCTTATATAATAAAGTTTTTCTTAAACTAAAATGTGAAATGAAAATTTCCCTCTGATAATGAAGACTGGCTTGAAGTGTATATAATTTATCTACACACATACAAAATCACCTGACAGTTATACCCACTTATAATGTTCAGTTATGAGCAAAACATTATTTGAGTACTTCAGTAAGATTCTGACAAGCATAAGAGCAAAACACCTCTCTGAAATTTGAACTTGAATAAGCAGCTTTTACTTTAGGTTAAGAAAAAATGTATTTGTTCCCTTCCTAGCATAACTTCCCCAAAAGAGAGTAGCTACTTCATGTTCCATTGTCATTTCCAGTAACTGTTTTCTTACCCCCAGTAACTACAAGAGAGGGTATGTTTGCATGAATAAAGTATCTACAAAAGAAATTAGTATGATAAATTTTGGGGAACTATGAAGGATTTAATTTCAATATACCCAGTGAACAATGGTATTAATCTTTTTATGGCAACTTTGTCTTCAGTATTCTTGTTATAGGATATCAAGGCAAAAAGAAGAAAATAAACAAAATCTATATAATTGTCCTTAACTCCTGAAAGGATGTTGAGGTATGCAGTTAGCCTTAAGACATAAAGTTCCTGAAATGAAGGCACAGACTGTGGTTCTACCCCCATAATGGATAGAATTATGTGTTATTGAGAAGGCAGGGTGGCTTGCTAACAAGGAACATGCTACTGTGTAGATGTCTGTGTTCCAGAAAGAAAACTTGTTCATTCCTATACCCAAGGTGGCAGCATCATGAGGCAGTACTTGGGGAAGACAGATCACTAAGTGCTTATATTGCAGGGCTTCAAGGGAGACAAACTTGTATGGTTTTTCTCAGACTGGAAGTTATTAAAAGATGATGGAAAACATACTAAGATGAATAACAATAAAAACTAATACAAATACCTTCACACATAGAAAAATTAAAAACTAAGATAAGTACCTAAGATATTTACAAAATTTGGGGGGAGAGAAATAGAGAGAGTGACAGAGAGAGAGAGAGAGAAAGAAAGACAGAGGGAGGGAGGGAGGGAGAGAGAGAGAGAGGAGAGAGAGATTCTGACTATTGTCTCCTCTCCCAAACACCTTTGGGATTCCCCACACCTTTCCTCCCATTGGAATCTATACCCTTTCTTTCTCTCCTTAGAAAAGAAACTGGCATCTAAAGAATAATCAAAATTAAATAAAAACAAATCTGAATGGAATAAAACAGATGAGAAGAAAAAGAATCAAAGACAAAGGATGAAATTCACATGCAGATGTAGAGACGCACATGTTCATAAAATAGGAATATCCTAAAATTACAAAACTAGAAGCCACCATATATAAGCAAAGGACCTGTAAGGAAACACATGCAATTAAACACATAAACACACACACATGCAAATGCACACACATACACACCTACACACACACCTACACACACGCATGCAAGCACACACATACACACATATACACCTACACACACATATACACATGCACACACATACACATATATACATACACACATGCATAAAAACACACACATGCACACACACATGGACACACGCACACACATCTTGTTAAAACCTTATGAGACAAAAGCCTCTGAAAATAATCTTGAGTCCATTTTGTGTTTGCCATCTAATACTGGGAATGAGGCCTGGCCTTAAGAGTGGTTTGAATAACTACTGAGACTCTTTTGGAGAGAACTGATTTTCCACTTGTGAGTGGTTAACAATTGAATGCCGCTGCTAGGTTAGGGAAGACTGTGTCTACTTCTACTGTCAGAACTGGAACCCCATTAGACACAGACCAATACAGGACCTCTGCATGCTACTACTGTCTCTCTGAGTTCATATGTATGTCAGTTCTGATGTGTTCAGAAAGCCTTATTTCTCTAGTGTTCTCCATTTCCCTTGGCTCTCATGATCTTTCTATCTCCTGTTCTGCAGGGCTCTGTAAGCCAGGAAAGGAAAGAATTCTTGGAGATATATCTCTTAGAACTGACTGCTTAAAGTTCTATATCTCTGTCTACACATTCTCCATCAATGGGACTCTGTATTTCTTTTAATTTATTGCAGAAGGAAGATTTTCTGAATATGGCTGAATAAAAACTTATCTATAAATATAACAGAACACTATGACCTGCTAGCAGTCATTTTAGCACTACTTTTCTGTAACAGAGAAGTAGTATTTGGTTTTCCCATAAGTCCCTAGATTATCTGATCTCTAGTTCTTGCCCAACAGAGCACATGGAGTTGTTGTTTACCCTTCTCCTTTGGTAATGAGAAAAGTACCTTCAAATATCATGAACACTAGCCTACAGGGACGAAGGCTCTCGGTAGGTGCCCACTTGACTTCGTCATTTGCAATGAGTTATGTAGACGTTGTCTTCAGCAACTGTTCCTAATTGCCAGTTTGTGGAGAGAACTCAATAGCCTTGGTTGTTTGGGGGTTCCTAAAGTAAGGCACTAAGGGCAGCAATTAATAAATAGGAACTCACGACACTGATATACTTGTATATAGCAAAGGAAACCTTCACTCCAACAGTGCAGCAGGCTAAAAAAACAGAAAAAGACTTTTGGCAGATACACACCATAAAGAGAAAAAGACTCTTGACAGATACATATCATCTAGAGGACTAATAATCTAAAATATATGAAGAACAAGAAAAAGATCATCCTGAGTAAGGTAACCCATATCCAGAAAGACAAATATGCTATGTACTCAATTTTATGTGGACGTTAGCTATTAAATCTTTGATAAGCATGCTACAATTCATTTAACCACAGAGGTTAGGTATAGAATGTGGGAATAGGGGAGAGATGAATTTCCCTAGAGATAGCTATAGAATATACGTATAGAAATATTTATAGAACATAGCTATAGAAAAAGCTAATTATAAATGAATAGGAGGGGCAAGGAACAGAGGATAAAATAGGGAGGGTATGGGAAAAGGGAAGAGGAAGGGAATACCAGAATAGACAACTGAAACAAAGGATCATTTGACAAGTCACATGGAAAGTATTACAATAGAGGCATCCTAAAACCTATCCATGTACAAGGGTATTCTAAGAGCAATTGACAAATAATGGGAAAGACAGACCCAAATGGACTTCTATAGTCATCAAATGAAGTTTCTATGTAGGGAACTGGTTGGTTATATTTGAGTTTTCAACAACAACAACAAAAACTCTGATAGAATCTGGGAAGGTTTGGTATTTTTGTCCCACTTTCTTCAGGTTACACACAATATTTAAGAATTATTGCAACTATAACCACTTTAAAATTCCACACATACTTCAGAAGGCTGCAGACAAAGTAAAGGAAGAATTATATGATATTAAATTCCTCCATCATATTTCCCACATGCTAATTGGGTAAGGCTAGAGAGTTTATGCAAACAGAAAAAAGATAACACTCAAAGTTGTAGGTTGTAAACTGAACCAGAAACCAAATTTTCTATAGGAACATAGGTCCATTTTTAAAATACCCAAAATGGAAAATAAATAATTAAAAAGGAAGGTGAAAAATATTATAAATTAGATAATCATACAAACACTGTAAATAATATAACTGTGGGAAAATATCATTGTATAGCACACATAAGTAATTTGGCCAAGTTTTAAGATAATGAAGTTTCTAAACAAGATAAAATCTTTTTATATTAGGATTCTCTAGAGGAACAGAACTGACTGAATAATTATATATTAATAATGGAGATTCATAGCTCTAATCTAGCTAGACGAACAATGGCTGTCTTCCAAAGATAAAGGAAAGAATTTGGTAGTTATTTTCATCCATGAGGCTGAATATGTCAGCAGCTACAATTTTCTCTTGAAATTTGTACTAGGAGGAACGGGGCCCCTTGTTTGTCCTGGCCATCTGGCTAGCTTACACCAAAAATAACCACACAGAAATTGTATTAATTAAATTACTGCCTGGCCCACTATTTCTAGCCTCGTATTGGCTAACTCTCACATATTAGTTTAACCCATCTCCAATAATGTGTATTGCCACTTGACTGTGGTTTACTGGCATGAGTCTAACAAGTGTCTGTCTCAGGCAGAACCATGGCGTCTGCCACACTTCCCTTCTTCCCAGCATTCTGTTCTGTCTACTCCTCCCACCTAAGGGTTGCCCTATCAAAAAGCCAAAGCAGTTTCTTTATTCAACCAATGAACTAAGATGACTAAGATGTCATTCAAGGGTTTGTGTAGATAGATAGTGTTTCAGTAAGATAGATAGGAGGTAAAATGAACTAAGAAAACTTTGTTAGGGTCTAAGAAAAAAGAGATGGGGTAAAATCTGTAACTTAGTGACAACTTTGGAGGATGATTGAGTAAACAGAGAAAGGGTTGACATTGCTTACAGAAACCTAGAGATATATCATGAAACAATGATTGGAATTAGACTTCTAATTAATTCATCATTTTTCAAATATTAAGACAATTGAGTGTTCCCACAAGAATTGTAGGGATGAGGAGGAGCTGCATGGAGTAAATGGAAAGGAGAAGTGATGCAATTATATTTTAGTTCAAAATACTCATCAATAAAGCTTAATCAAAATCACACTGCAAGTGTCCGACTTGCAGTAAATTTCATTTCATTCTTTTAGATGTTCATAATGTTTAAGTAGTTGTACAGATATAAAAATTCTATACCAGAGCAGGCACTTAGCTAATTCATTTATTTTTATTGCAGGTATATGTATGCGATCAAATTATTAATAAAATCAGAAGTATTTCCTTTGAGTGCTACAATGTGTTTTAGATTTACTTAATTATGTATGCGCTTGTATGTTTGTTGTATGCACACATACATGCGCATGTGGTATATGTACATAACTGCCTACATCTACACAGGCCAGATGATAATAAATAGTCTAGAGCTCAAGTATAGATGATCATGACCCACCTGGGTTCTGGGGAACAAATTTGAATCCTCTGCAAATCACCACATAATATCTTCAGCCCCTGCCATGTATAATAGCTCACATAATCCATTATTCAATATTTGAATAGGTAAGACAACACAACACCTGTTTTTATTTGATGCTTTTGAGAGAATGACTCACCTTGCAGTTCTGGCTGACCTGAAGCCATTTTCCCTCTTCCTTCTTTCTTCCTGTATGCATTCCAGCTTTGTTTTTCATAGATTTTACTGTAAACACAATCTATACCTAAGACTAGAGAAGTTATAGATCAAGGATGCCACATTGTGGTGCTTTGTTGTTGTTGTTTAATGGTCATGTTGTCAACCTGTTATGTGTATATAACCGTGGAGTTGTGATGCTTAACCTTGGGCAGAGAAACTTTATTGCAATACATAGTAGTTAGTGCAGAGAATCATAACTCTTTAAATGACTGTGAGTGTTTAGCTCTAGATAGAACATTTACATTATCGAAGGAAAAATAAGAGCTGGATGATGAGGCCAAGTTTGGTAAATGCTGTCCTCTAGACATGGAATGGTTGTTGCATGCATAAACTCACAGCAGAGGTTACAAAAAAAGACCTGCATAAGTCAGGCTAGTTAAACATTTCTGCATGGGGTTTACTTGATTATCATACTGGGTCTAATTTTATCTACAAATTCTTTAAGGCAGAGAATTTCTAATTCACAATCAAATAAACATATCAAAACAACATGACAGAGATTTGAGTCACTAGCTAGCTTGTGGAAACCATGAAAATTCTGGGGAAAGAGGAGTTTCTTTTCTTGGGAAGGATAGTCACTTACATATTTCTGAAACTCTCATATAGTGATATTTTATTTGGGTTTTAATAAATTAAGCTTGCATGAAGATAAGAGTGCAGAGCTAAGCCAATAGAGGCCAGGGAGTGGTGGCACAGGTCTTTAATTCCAGAACTTGGGAGACAGAGGCAGAGGAATCTCTGTTAGTTCAAGGCCACCCTGGACTACACAAGACTGAGTATGTCTAACAGAGAAACAGAGCTCACACAAAGGTGGGATCCCACGCCTTTAATCCCAGCACTAGGGAGGTGGAGACAGGAGTGATAGGGCTGGGCTGAGAGAGGAATATAAGGCAGGATAGGCCTGAGGAGCATTGCGATTTGGTGGACAGCATTGGAGTCACATTGAGGATTGTCCCTTTATTTGTCTGAGTCTGGGTAGAGGTAAGAACTCTCCTAATGGTTTGGTTGCTTTGTTTTTCTGATCTTCAGCTTGAACTCTAATATCTGTCTCTGGGTTTTTGTTGTTCCTACTACATCCTCATATCCATGTTCATATAGGGCAGCATTTATTTGAGTCACTAAATTATATATGTGTGTGTGTAAGTACCTACTTGTGTGTATTTGTAGATGGAACAGACATATATAGTGGGGCGGAGAGATTAGGGAAAGAGAAGGGATGTGATTAAAACGTAAAGCATACATTTAGGAAAAATTTTAAGAATAAATAAAAAATATTCACAAATTGTTAACATGCATGATGCACATTAAATGGAGTAAATAAACAATTCCTTTTGTATAATGCCATGGTATTTTAAAATATATATAGAATATGTCATATTAATCAGAAATATATTTGTAGGAATGGGCAGGGAATACTTTTAGGTTTGACATTAGCACCTCCTTAAAGAAAGATGGAATGTTTCATGCTTCAGAAAGTTTTCACTTCCCTTGAGTTATCAGCTCACAAAATTAGGCAGAGTCTGAGATTGAATAATTTTAGCTGAGATGCAATAGTTTGAACATCTTTGACACAGCACACACCAGGTGTCATTGCTCCTCTTGGTGATAGGGAAATCTTTCAAGGGAGAGAATTCTGGATAAACATTGAAGGGTAACAATGTGGGTTTATAGAATGTTTTAAAAAATATCCAGTGATAATGATTAAAGCTAGAAAAAATGCACTATAAAACAAATCCTAAAAAGTGGACTCAGGTGTACTTTTTTGGTAAAGCTAGTGTTCAAGGCTCTTTGGATTAATATGTATTATACCTCCTCCACAGATTAAGCAAAACCATCTGGGCTATGGATGGCCATGAACCACCTTATCTGTGCTCTGCAGGTACCTTGAGTGGTTTGCCACCTGCAAAGTAATCATTATTCTGCTCTGGTGTAGGCAGTGCTACAGGAGCTGGAAGTATTCTCTCTCCTTCCCTTAATTTCCCACAGAGAAACACAAGGCAGGACAGCCTATTTTTAAAACAATATTGTTTCCCTGTATTTAGACAATAAAATACACTTGTAATTCAGAGACAGCTAATGTATCCTTTACCAGAAAATAGAACAATTATTGTCTATAGGGAGGAACAAGAGAAAAATAAAATGTAGAAACCAGAGGGTACTTTTTCTACTTTATCAATAAGATTTCTTTGGTGCCTTTCTGAATCAAAATCATTTGTTCAATATTATGATCACTTCTTAAAAATTTTCATTTTTGTCTCTACATTAACAGTTCAGTTGAAAAATAGAGAGTAGATGAGTAAAATATCCTAACTCAATATTTATACATTTGAGGAAAACACATGTGTATGTGTGTGTGTCTGTGTGTGTGTATTTGAAGATGAAAGTGAGATATAATGTAGGGAGAGATATATATGAAAATTTTTTGCCTGTTTTGAGATCAGATTTCAGTATTGTATATATTTTATGCATGCCTGTTACAACATACTTAACACATTTTATATATAAGATGAGAATGGATCACAAAGGAAGTCTATACCAAATGCCTCTTTATTATAACTACCTTCAAATGAGAGACAGAAAGGGAATGGATCCCCATAGATGGGGAGGAACTGGTAGGAAAAGAGAGAAGGGAAACTGTAGTCAGGAAATATTGTTTGAGAAAAGAATTTGTTTTCAATAGGAATGGGGGAATCTTCTGAAGAAGGAAAAAAGAAAAAAGAAAATTTTGTGTACCGTAAGGTAAAAGGGATTCTACATCTGAGTTTCAGGTTGTGCTTCAAATAGAAAGTTGACTCTGGACTGTCATACTGGCTCGATTCTAATCCACAAACCCTTGAAGGCAGAGAATTTTGAATTCACAGAGAAGTAGGATGCATTTCAATCATGAGAGAGGCCTGGACCTTTGCTGCTGGCACAAGAAATTATGAGCAAGAAAACAGGCAGCCTTTGGAATGAATACAGACATCAGGCTGACAACCCTGGTTAAAGAAGACCTTCAACTCTAGGCCACAAGGAAATTGTTCCAGCTGGGAAGATCAATGGTTTGGAAAGTATACAGTTTTTCTGAAGCTTCAGGAAGGAATATGATCTTACTAATGCTGAAAATTAGTTTTATGAAATTGAAAACCTCTCTGGATGATAATTGTGGTGTTCACCAATCTGATTACAGGAAATTCCAGTTTGGGCACCCAATCCACTATTACTAGAAGTCTTAGCTGGAATCATCCTTTTGCATTCTTGGGAAATTCCCTCGTACTAGTTTTCTCCCTAATAGTGGCTCTCTCTATCAAGGTCTCTGTTTCATGGCTTTCCTACTCCACCCTCCCCTGCTCCATCGATCAGTCAATTCCCTCATGTTCCCATCTCCCATCCCCTTCTTTGTACAGCCCTCCCTTTCCCCAAATTTACTGAAGAGATTTCATCTATTTCCCCTTCCCAGGGTGATCCATTTATCCCTCTTAGGGTCTTTCTTATTACCTAGATTCTCTGGAGCTGTGGATTCTAGTCTGATTATCCTTTGCTTTAGGTCTAATATCATCTAATATTCACTTATGAGTGAGTACGTACCAACTTTTGTCTTTCTGACTCTGGGTTACCTCACTCAGGATGTTTTTTTTCTATTTCCATTCATTTGCCTCGTAGTTTTATGATGCCATTGATTTATGCAGATGAGTAACATTCCATTGTGCAAATTTATCACATTGTTTTCATCCATTTTTCAGTTAAGGGGGATCTAGGTTGTTTCCAGTTCCTGGCTATTACAAATAATGCTGTTATGAACATTGCTGAGCAAGTGTCCTTGTAGTAAGATTGAGTATTTTTGGAATATATGCTCAAGAGTAAACCATATTATTTTTAATGATGTTATGTCCATTTGGCTTCATCTGTGCAAAGTCCACTGATCATTTCTAAGAGTCACATATTATACTCTCTTTTTATAAAAAGTAGTCAAGAAATTAGGATTATATTTATAATTATAAAATTTTATTTGCACATATCTTTAATTTTTAAATAGTCCTAGATTCATTTAGCCAATATCTACTGAATCCCTATCCTGTTTTCAGCACCTGAATGTATAAATAAATAAAAATCAGAATTTTTGCTATATATAATATGCTTATATTCTGGAGGGTAGAAATAAAATATAAGAGTAAAAAACATACACACAAAAATTTAAAGAAAAATAAGGTTGTAAGAATGAACAAAGTTAAAAATCAGTAAAAAAATCAGCATGTTTAAAATTAACCAAATCAAGCAATTTATCAAAAAATACAACTATAGAACATTGATCAACTTCCTAGTGGCTTTATAGTGGACGTGAGAGTTTATGAGAAATTTCTAACAAAGCAAAAGCACACCAGAAAAATTCAATACAAAGGAATATAATACACAAAGAGTGATCTTAGAAATCTATGAGATACTCAAAATAGTGGGAAATATGAAAATACTTTGAAAAAGCAGGATACTTACCTCAGTTTTATTAAAATCAAATTTATTGAGAATACATTTTGTGAGAATTACTGTACTGGAAAGATATATAGATTTACCGAGATGATGCTGATGAATGATGAGAAGAGACTTTCTGTAAATCTTTCTCCTAAAATTTAAACATAATGCAAAGAAAACCAGCCCATAAATTACAATCCCAGAGAACTTAGACAACAACGAGGACCCTAAGATAGACATACATCGATCTAATCTACATGGGAAGTAGAAAAAGACAAGATCTCCTGA
>LOJH01019156.1:2585-14765 GCA_001685095.1 Ellobius talpinus | reverse complement strand
GAGACCATACTCAATCCCTAACACTGAAAAGGGGGTGCTGGCCCAGCGCACGAGACCACACTCAATCCCTAACACTGAAAAGGGGGTGCTGGACCAGCTCATGAGACCCTGGACACACAGGTGAGAGACTAGGACGCTGTCCCATGGGACCCAGCAGTATACCCACGGTAAAAGCCACTGCTCTGAAAACTCAGAGCTTTTAGGGATCCTAACACCAGGCTTCTCCAAGATGGCAAATGACAGACTGGCCTTCTGCACAATGTAGGAATCTCAAGTGTATCTGAGGCACTTACCCAGGACCTCCCCTTAGTTCAGTTTCCTTTTGATGTATTCCAAGGAACCCTGCATGCACTAGAGCCAGGGAGGTAGGGACAAGACACCGGGGGCCTCTACTACCTCAGAAGAGTTTGTGACCTGCTCAAGAAAGGCAGATGCTTTTCTGTCCATTGATGAGGACAGATTTCCTTAGAAGAAATCACCTTCGGTGGGTCTCGAACTGCAGATTTGATCTAAGATCCCATAAAGGCCACTAGTTTGCCCCTAAGGCCTACTTCCATGCTGTACCCCACCCCAGGACAGAGGCACAGCTGACCCAGCAGCACATCCCAGCTCACATTAGGGACGCCCAATTACTTCCCTCACGACACAGACAGCCATGTGACTCCAACCTCACAGTGAAGACCTCCTCCAGCCCAGACAGCAAGGCAGCTGGAGTGACCACTTCAGACCTTTCCGGGGCTCCTGAGGACAAAAATGCTGCCAGTCCCAACCAAAGTACCTTCCTCTAGACTTTATTTACCCAAGTGAGAAACAAGCAAGCACCCGGCTAATGAAAGCCACAGAACACGTGTGCATGAGTGGATATGCCTGCCACCAGGTGCAGTCGATCACCCCTTCCTAGAAACCACCTTGGAGGCAAAGGACACCCGACAGTGTGGACAGAGAGCAAAAGGTGATTCCAGCGTTCCAAACAGTTCAAATTTAGGTTTATTTAGTAGTCTTTTTTGAAAAACATAAAACCCTAGGACAGAAATTCTCCCAGCACACCCAGTCCTTGTAGGAAGCAGCTTACAGCTGAGAAACTCACTACAAATGCAGCAGGGGCTTCTGGGACTCAAGAACCAAAAGGAAGACTTCCAGGGAAAGCCCCAGCTGTGAAGACTTCACCGACCCAAAGCAGCGGCTTGCATCTTATAGGTGAGAGCAGGGACATGAGCAGAAGCGTCTATTCTGAGTACAAGGGGGCAAGCAGTCCAGTTCTCAAGCACGCTAGGAAAGCACTCTCTCTACCACTGAGCTATAACCCCAGCTCAACAGCTGCTAAAGCTTAGAAAAGGTGGGCCCATGAGATGGATTAGTGGGTAGAGGCACTTGCTGGCAAGCCTAGCGGCCTGAATTCAATCCCTAGAACCCACATGAAAGACAGAGAACTGACTCCCACAGACTGTCCTCTGACCTCTGCTCCACCATACAAAATAAATAAATGATTTCTTTTTAAGTTTTTAGAGTTGCTTACTTATGTTGTGAGTGTTTTGCCCACATGTATACATGCACACCACATAAATGCAGTGCTCTCAGAGGCCAGAAGAGGGCACTGGATCTCCTGGAACTGGAGTTAGGGGTAAACCACCATGTGGTGCTGGGAACTAAATCCAAGTCCTCTTATCCACTGACCCATCTCTCCAGGAAAGGAACTAGCTAGCTTCAGAGCTGCCACACTCAAGTGTTTTAGCAGGTGAGACCTCACCAGGCCCTTCACAACCGGACAAGTGGACCAGTCCAGGTAAGGGCATGCCTATGAGCGCCTCAATTTTCTACTATAAATTAAAAGTTTCAGATACTCCTTTTTGTAAGGACTTTTGAAGCACAGAGATCCATCACAGGATTCAGAAACAAGGTTCTGTGGGCCTCGGAGAGCAGTAGCTACAGGCTCACAGTTCTTGGAGCTATCTGGGAGCACGGGTGTCCAGGTTGCCTGGGGTAGCCCTGCTTTCTTCAGTACTTGGTTCTTAGCCCTTCTTTTGGAGATACACATTTTACATTTCAGAAATAATAGCCTTTGAGTACTGAATCTCTGAAGGTGGGGGTGCTTTCTAGGGTTGCCCAAAGACCTAGTTGTACAGAATAATTCCTTCCTCAGTAAACTGGACAGAGCATGTGCCTGCCCAGACTCTGATTTAAGAGTTTGCCCTAGATCAGCACAGTGCTTCAGAGGAACTGAGAGAGACTTCACAGCCCAGCACTTCCCTCTGCACAGGAAGGGGGGGGGCGCAGAGCTAGAAAGAGCAAAAGGAAACAATGCATGCTTACAACACTGAGAAAAAATAAAACAACAGAGCCCTGAGGAGTTCCCTAGGCTCAGCCCCAACTTCTCTGCAGGCTCCTGGGCTTGCAGATTCCTATATAGGAGGACAGCTGACAGTCAGGGTACTCTTAGGGGCCTGTGAAGGGGATCTGTGGAAGACCCTCCCACAGGTGGGGCCATTCCTGGAAATGGGGCCGTTTCAAGACCAGAGGACAAGCCAAATCAAGCTCTCTCTTCTACACCAGATTGGAGTCCCAGACAAAGAGCACCGTCGAGACACCCAAGATACCAGGAAGGTCTTGTGACTGCTGCATCAAACTCAAAGCAAACACAGCTTGTCTGGGGCATGGGACATCTGCTCTAGCCACTGCTCTGAATCCTCAGGGGGTTCAAAGTCCTTTCAAAACAGACCAGAAGCTAGAGCATGCCATCATTCCCCAAGTTAGGCATAATCCCTCAAGGCCCTTCTCACAGGCAGCATCCTATTCTAGGTGGGGACA
Organism: Ellobius talpinus; assembly: GCA_001685095.1. NCBI lineage: Eukaryota > Metazoa > Chordata > Mammalia > Rodentia > Cricetidae > Ellobius > Ellobius talpinus. Next base: position 11,960 of record LOJH01019156.1, on the reverse strand, counting down.
GGGCTCACAACAGGCCTAGGCTCCCTGCCACAGCCCAGCAGGACGATACACACAGACCAGGCAGTCACCTGGGAAGATTATCACAGAAAGCAAAGGACAGTCAGACACCAGGCAATCACGGAGGTGAGCAGGGTCACAGCCACGGCTCTTCTCGGGCTCAGCAGCGGGGTCATGGTAATCCTGAGGACCCTTCAAATCCCAGAAACAGACCATCATGAGACCAGCTGGCACAATGAACTGTCAGGCTTTGGGAGCCCAACTGGAACCTCACTTCTACAGCCTGCCAGGTTGAGCGGTGGTTCTCCACCGCCCTCATGCTGCGGACCCAACATAGAAATTATTTTTGTTGTTTCTTCACAACTGTAATTTTGTTGGTTATGAATCATAATGTAAATATCTGTGTTTTCTGATGGAATTAGGTTTGATGTCTCAGATCATACATAGCCAAGCATGTGGCCGGTCCTGGTAGGGGTCATCAGGTTCACATGGCTTTGTGTCAACAGTACTTCCAAGACCCGAAAGGGTTAAAAATTTCACGAAGACCTTTATGTGCTTTTATTTACTCAATAAGAATCTGCAATACGGGAAATGGACAAAGAAGGAGCTAGAACTCACAGACCGAATCAGGCAAACACGGCCGAGAACGGAGGCGCACGCCTGTCATGAGTCACGGTTACACGGCTATCCTCAGCTATAGATTGAGTTCTAGGCTAGCCTGGGCTATCAGAAACCTTGGGGGGGGGACACCAAACAAAACACAAAAAAACAAAACAAAACAAAAACAGAGCAGCAGAGTGGCAGAGGGGAAGAGAAGGAAGACAGAAATTACTGCTGTTCTTTGCGATAGAGATCCATGGTAGAATGTGTGCTTACATGCACATGGCCCTGGGTTAGCCTATCAGCCTCCCGAGTGGGGAGCCAACTGGACTCACTAATGTGCAGAGATGTTCACTGTGGACACCTCAGGCTCTTGACAGAAAGATTGTTAAAAGTTCACAACCCCTTCTCCACCCAGTGGAAGTACCTACAAAAAGCCAAGAAAAGGTCATGGATCAAGGTCTCATCTCTAGGATCATATCCTTCAGAGAACTTACAAGTTTTTAAAATACTACTGCCCATCAGCCTTGACTCAGCTTACGTATCCAGCTCTTCTCTTGCCCAGTTTCAGGGCAGGACCATTTATTAGAGGTTACCAATAACTTATACCAACCAACACATTCGGGACCGGGACATTCCATTTCCAGGCAGGTAAAAGAATGAACGAAGAGCCACATCGGCCTTTTCCCGCCTTCTCAGGTCCAGCAATGAGGCTCCCAGGCAGGTCTTGGAAGTGATCCACTTCCTATGAGGTTATGAGCCCCACCCAGTAAAGAACTAGAGCTAGTGGGACAGAGATCACAGAAACTATGCCCCCTCCTCCTTCCATCTCTCTTCCTCCCCCCCCACACCTCCCCTCACAGCAATCCACTGAACTGGGGGAAATGAACTATGCCCCCTCCTTCCATCTCTCTTCCTCTCCTCCTCCCCACACCTCCCCTCACAGCAATCCACTGAACTGGGGGAAATGGGCAGGGTATAGCTAGAGGCCCTAGCCAGCTCCTGCTGCTAGAAGTAATGGGTAGAGCGGAGGCCAGACACTCCAGTGCATCCCTGCTGCCAGCTGAAGAACCCTTCTTCATCTGTCACCAGGACAAAGGGCCAAATGGTTTCAGGGGTCACCTCAGGAAGACTGCCCCCACTACATTAGCACTTTGAATTGGTGGCAACTTAACAAATGTCTGTGTTTTCAGGTGTTCTCCAGGCTATTTGATTATTTTTACTACCACTAAGGCAGTTTCCCTGATTTAAGACTCAGAAAAAGAGTACCCTCAACATTTAACAGGCCCCAGGGAGCCTCAGGGCAGGAGGAGGCACAAAAAAGACCCAGACATAATACTGACAAGCCAAGATGCTAGAATAACAACAGGAAAGGCTCTGGTGCTCTGGTTGTGATAAACAGGCATTTCCCTTAAGGCCAATATCTGTGAGACAGTACTTAAGGCACTTGGGACAAAACTATGAAGCCACTCACTCCTCATCACAGGAGTCCCAGACAGTCTGTGCAGTCCAGAGGGGATGGGATGCAGCTGCTCCACGTCCACCAGGTAACAGGGGCAGAGGCAGCCCCAGTAACACTGACCACTGCGCACTTCTGTATTTTGATGTCCTGTTTTAGAAGGTGACCTCTGCCTCTGTTGGCCTTTGAATTGGTAGCAACCTCACAAATGCCCTGTGTTTTCAGGTGTTGTCCTGGCTACTGGATTATTTTTACTACCACTGACAGATACTTGCTAGTACCCTGAGTTTGCTCGATTTCTAAACATCCACATGGGGAAGTCAGCTCTCCCTTTTCATCAAGAGAACACTGGGGTCTGAACTACAGTCATCAGCTCCTCCGCCCACTGCGTCCTTTTAACGGCTAGCTTGCTTGATTTTTTAACGTCATTTCTAGGCTACTGAAACAGTTAACCTTGGTGGCTTCAGATTCGGATCATTCAGTGGATTTTTAATCCTCTGAAGGCTGGGCCCTATCAAAGGTCCATTCCCCATAGTCTGTGCAGAGGGCAAAGGGTCGTGAGAACTTGAAAGACACAATAAAAATCAGGGCAGTGACCTTTTGAACTGGACTCTTTACAGGGTGAAGGCCTGGAGAAAACAGTGGCCAGGGGCACGCAGTGCCTCAACCTCTTTCTAGAGTTTGGCTGCACCTGCGGGGGGGGGGTGCATAGGACACACAGGGGCAAGTCCTCTCCCCAAAGGAAGATCAGAGCCAGTCACTGCCCTCCCAGTTGTCTGTGGACCAGGTGTGTCTTAAAAACCATTCTCTGGAAACACTGCCAGTCCTCCCCAGGGTGGTGGCCTCTAGAGCCATCAGCATAAACGTTTCCTGAAACCTCCATGTCCCTGAGTAACTGGCCTGGATATCAGGGAACAGTTGGTGTCCCCAAAGCCCCCAGGATTGCAGGGGTGGGAGGAAAAGGACTCAAAAAGACAAAGGTTTCTGTAAGGACAGAGCAGAGGAGCCTAAAAGCCAGTAGTGGGGTCAGTGCCTGGCAGCTAAAGATCAAGAGATGGAGGCATGGTGAGGCATGCCTTTAATCCCAGCAGTCAGAAGACAGGTATGTTGTCTGTTTTGAGTTAGAGACCAACCTAGACTACATAGTGAGTTCCAGGCTAGCCAAGGCTTCTTAAGCAAGTTTTTGTCTTTTTAAAAAAAGAAAAAAGGAGGAAGAAGAAGAGATGATGAAATAACCTCTGGGGATAAAAGAGAGGCTGAATACTTCCTTCTCTTCCAGAGTTCAGTTCTCAGCATCCATGCTGAGTTGCTTACAAGCCTATAGCTCCAGTTCCAAGGGATCTAACGCCTTTTGTCTCTAGGCACCTTCACACACGACACACAAATACATAAGTAGAAATAATAAAAATGAATCTGTAAAATAGACCTCCATTAAAAAAAACCACCAAATTTAACACTGCCTAAATAATCAATATAGTTTAAGGTAGAAAAAAAAAAGAAAGAACCTCTGGAGAGGTGGTCCTGTGAAGACCCTTTGCCCTGCCCAGCTTTGGGCGTCACAGGCCGGCTGTGATGTGGCCATGCACAGCTCCTGCAGGCACCAACAGAAGCAATATGTATCCTTTCATACACACTTGCCTGCATCTCTGCATGTCCTCATAGGGGTGATTTTGCACAGTTATGATGTTTTTTTCTCTGTGACCAAGACAGTAAGGTCTTAATAGCTCCTCATTGCCAGAAATGAGGTTTCCCTACACTGAACTGAGAGCACTTGCCCAAAAGGCAAGCTGTCAGTCTGCCCAGGCTCTTCCACTCTCTGTGGGTCTCCCAAGGGGGTTCTGGGAGAGGCTGGTTACAGTATCCTGATGCCAGGGGCTGGAATAGCCCAGGGATGGTGTTGTCTCAGATGCAGCCCTGGTAACCTAAGCATCCTCTACTGGTCCCTAGAGGGTGGGAGGTGTGGCCACAGTCGTAGGCTTTGTTCTGTTTATGGGAGGTCAGCCGGCCACATGGGGGAGGGAGGCCTGTGGCCCCTGGGGGCTGCCATCTGGCAATTGTAAAAGGGGCAATCCACATTTTTGGAGGGGGGGATGGTAGGGAACAAATTGCAGACGGGTCAGGAGGGCCTTCCACCCCTGTGCCTCCCAGGCAGACACCTCTGTGGCCTTTCTTCCAGTGTCTGTGCCCAAGGTGAAAAGTTCAGGCTGTCCAGTCCCCAGAGAGGCTGGAGGTGGGGCAATCTTGCAGGGAGAATCTGGCCACTCCTCACGGTTTTTCCTCCGGAGGCCAGGGCGGGTCAGTCTGTGGAAGGTCTAGCCAGTATTTGGCAAGATTTTCCAGCTGGGGTTAGCATGGAACAGATGAATTCATACCCGCACCCTCTGGGCTCAGGCTGTAGTGAGTATGTGCAGGGCCTGCTGGGATTGAGCACATTCCACCATTTGTGAACCCTTCTCATCGCCAATCAGTCCAGCCCTCACTGCTTGCCTTGCTTCCCAGAAGTCTGTAGGAGTCATGTCCCTGAGCCTGTTGGAGAGGCTCAATGGGCATGTAACTGTGGTTTGCAAAATGCCCCTCACCCCTACTACTCCCTCACAAGTAACCTTGGCTAGCCTTGATTTCCCCCTTCCCTTTTAAAAAGACAGGCTCTCACTATATATAGCCTTGGCTGGCCTGGAACTCGCTATGTAGACCAGGCATGTGCCACCACACCCTGTAATCCCAGAGATTATTTCCATAAACTTGCCAGTAATGCCTCCCTTCTTCCCTCTTGAGTACCACTCTTAGTGGCAACAAACCTCATCCTGATACCCAAGCAACACATGCTCCTGAGAATCTTTAACAAAGGCACCCAAGCCCAGCTCATGGACCAACTCTACTGCCTCAGAAGGTGGCTGCCCTGGATCCCTGGCTAGCAGAGACCTTGCTGGACCACCCCATCTAAGTAATACTGCCTTTCATCACTGAAGAACTATTACTCCAAAAAGATACTTCTTTTGGCTTATCTTGTCCAAACAGCCAAAAATCAGACCCTTCCCTTCTGCAACCAACTGCAGAAGGATATCAAAACACAGGAGGACTACACAGCCAATCCTCATCTTTGCCTCTTGTGGGACCCTCAATTGTGCCCATGCCCGGGTCTTTTACGCTGCAGTCCTGAGACGCCCAAAGGAAGCTGAAAAAAATATGTAAAACTACCCATACTGCCAGAGAGAGAAACGCAATCTACAAGCCAGACAATACCTACTACAAAGTCCCCAACTAAAAGCAACCCATGCCTGCTCTGTAGTAAGCTGTATCATGTGAGAAGCAGGGAACAGAAATCTTGTGTGCATCCCTTGGACCTATGGAACTGTTTGTCCCGGAGTCAGAGGCAAGCACACCACTCTTATCCAGCATGGAGTAGCCACACACTCAGCACCTTATTCTACATCCAGGTGTCTTCTGTGGGCCACACCTGGCTAGACAGACCATCCAGCTGACTCCAAGGACTGCACAGAAAGAGACAAGAAAGAGTCAGGGTCTGAGAGCAAGGCACCAGTTCTATGAAGTACCAAGAGAAATGTTCTGAGCTCCGGGAAAAATATTCCAAGAGAGTAGCCAGGCCTAGAGGCACTCGACTTTAATCCTAGCACTCTGGAGGCAAAGGCAGGCAGATCTTCGAGTTTACAAAGCCAGCCTGCTCTACATAATAAATTCCAGGCCGGGGGGGGGGCTTGTCCCAAAATATATTAAAAATTTTGAAAAGAAATTGTGATGAACACAGTTTTTAAAAATGCCTTTTAGACATGTAAAAACTGCTTAGTCAGGAACTCCACTACACCTAAGGTTGCACCTGATAACCAGAACCTAGAACATCAGTTAACTCAAGATAACCAGACACATAACTAGAACTCACAATGCCCACTGGACAGTATATAACCAAAGACCAAGAGCCATGCTCTGCTCTGCACATCTTCAGGACTGCTGGAGACTATTGCAGAGATACTTGGATCTGCCCTGAAGCTGGAGAGTCTTCCCTAGGATCCTAACTCTTGAACCAGAGCCTGCCTTCCAAGAGACTGAACCTGACCTTTAGCTAAGATATGTCACACAGGTGAGCAGCCATGAGGAGAGAAGCTGAGGACCATAGTTAGCAGTGAACTTTGTGTGATGGCACGCAGCATAATAAACTAGAACTTTGGTTATATCAACTATGCATATCTACCTTCTTACAAAGAGACCCTAAGAGTGAATGGCACCCATTGGGGGACTACGGAAAGCACAGGAGCTGTCTAGTTGCAAGGCTTTCATCTAGGTTCCCAAGCTGTCCCATAATATCACACGGTGACAAGACATGCTTCAGACAGCCTGGGAGAGTGCCAGCCTCCCACCACAGATGGTCCCAGACTCAACTAGGAACAGAACCAAACTATCCCTCTGAGAGGTGTTGCGGGCTACCTAGGATGTGTGTGCTCACTGGAGAACAGTCTGGAAACAGAATGACCACAATCAACCCCTTACTTCTGGATGCCCAAGTCACTAGTGTTCCCTGAAGGTCTTCACCAGCTCTGGCCCCAGAAGCCAGTTTGGAAGTAGAAGAGTATTTGACACCTCCTTAGAACAAGACCATTCTGCTCTTGCTCCCTCAGAACACTCATTATAGAACTACCCTCCTCGGGCCTAGCCAAATCCTAAAGCCACCCACTCTCCTACTCTGAAAAAGCCCCGACAGTGAACGTAGTACACGCATGCAAAGGCGCATCCCCTGCACACATGGGCGGGGTCAGACTCCTGTCACCCACAGCAGTTTAGGCAGCACAGATGAACTCCTGGTCTATATTGAAAGGGATTGTGCTGCCTGGAATTTTCTGCAGACAAACCAAAAAAATTCTATTTCATCTCTGCTCAAGCTGAATTTCGAATGGCCCTCGGTGATCCCCCTTCCTGATCACCAGCTCCACCATTAGCATCCCCCGTTTTTGCAGATGTTACTGGACCCCACACTCGTTAAAAAACGAACAGAGCGGTGGCTCAATGCAGTTGTTAGCCTGAATAGTCAAAATCATGGCACTTTGTTCATAATCAATCTCGACTAAAACTGAAAAGGCAGTAATGAAGATGTTAACAAAACGACTTTAATGCAGCCAAAATTGTTGCAAAGGAAAACATCCACTCAGAATGGATGTGCCAGTCAGCACAATTCAGCATCTTCTCTGTAGCCTGCTGCTGCAGAACATGACTCGCTTACCTTCCCCACATCTACCCAACACCCCTCGCCCACCCCAAGGTCCTAGCTCTAACAAACTCCCAGGTTATTTCTGGGTTTTGTAGTCTTAGTACTAGAGTAACTGGGCAACTTTCTCAAAACACTGTAAGAACGGGCCCAGGGAGGGAGGCCTGGTGGCTGCAAATGTCCAAACCAGGCGTGATGACAGCAATGAAAAGAGTGCCTAATTAGAGAGCTAGAAGTCACACATGGATGAGGCAATAACCACACTAAGATGACAGCAGCCAACACGGAGCCCATTACCCTCTCAACCTCAACAGTTTGTAGGTCGGGGTCACAGGGAGGGCTCACATAACACGCAACTCAACCGGCAAGGCTCAGAGGATCCCAGGTTAAGGTCCCGGAGATCAGTGCCACAAAAATTCACGGGGCAGAGCAAAAACATGAGCCACAAGGGTTCCAGGTCTGCAGGGTCCTCCAGAGTTCAATAAAACCCAGGTCCAGCGTGTAAAGGCATTCTGGGAGAAAATAGTGAACAAGCCCAGGGCTCACATTTGCTACGTCTGTCCCCACCTAGAAGACAGAAACCCTTTAAATTCATAGTGTCTTGTTCCTCTGGAAGGTCTGCTACAGTAAAGGAGAAGAGCACCACTAAACCCACATTTAGACCCACCTAAAACAAAATCATAAAATCAAAACCCAAAAGACTGGAATTACCTCCAAGTAACTGACTGCATCCCAAGACAAAATTCAAGAGGATTTATATCAATAAAAGAGATTCCGCATGCAAATAGGTAAATTCCAAAATACTGGCATCTAGGAAACAGGAGACTGTAAACTATGAGGAAAATGGTCCATTATCTGAAAAGGACCAGAGCCGGCACAGAGACAGACATACAGACAGTACTAGAGTTACACTTCCAGCGGAAGTAAGTAATAGTAAGTCCCCAAAAACCAAACTTATGGAGATAAAACTTATGGAGAGACTCAAGATCCTGTACACACAGCAACAGACCCACCCAACAAACAGAGAAGGCTCCAGAAGACAGGCACTGCTCCAATACAGCCCAACACACAGGCAACTGTGGCACCAAAAAGACAGCCATGTACCTGTGCACAGAAAGAAAAAAACTGTAGGACTAGTATTCAAAACACAAAAATGGTTATTCAAAAACCTTCTAGACTTAACTATTTTATAAACCCCAAAAATCCAGCCTGAAGAGAACCAAAGTGGAGGAATCGTGATCAGTAAGTACTCGTTTGTTGGCTGGACCGCAGGAGTGTTAGGTACAAGGGGCCGAGCTCAGGAGGGCCAAGGCAGTTAACTCTATGGGTTCTCCTGTGATCACAGTCCACTGCTGAAACCAAAGTATGTTATGTGACCACAGGGAATTCAATTAGCAATTAGTAACAAGTATCACTGGGCATCTCAAATATCTGGAAACTAAATTACACACTTCCCAGAATCCCACACATGACAAGAAGCAACCAGAAGACACTCTGAAAAGTATACCAATGACAACAGAATTTGTGCAATGCTGTAAAGCAATCCTTAGGAGACAAAGCACCAAATGCTGTACTGGAGAAAAGAACATGACTCTGTTCAACTTAAAAACTAAAACTGGGTAGTGGTGCACGCCATTGATCCCAGCATTCAGAAGCTCCACGAGTTTGAGGTCAGCCTGGCCTACAAAGTGAGGTCCAGGACAGCCAGGACTTTCACAGAGAAGAAACCCTGTCTCGAAAAACGAAGAAAAAAAGGCAACAACCTAGAAAAGGAGCAAATCCAAGCAGAGTAAGTCAAAGAAAGTATAATACAAAGTTCAAATTGTGAACCAAAGAAAAGGAAAATTAAAGACAATCAGTGAACCAAAAGTCAGTTCTTTGAAAGATCCCTGATGGTGACAAAATTTAGGACAGACTGGCAGGACAGGTAGAGGATGGCTGCACCCCACTCCACAGTACTCAGAGGGGGATCGGGCTGGGAACACAGCTCAAACACCAGGACCTGAATCTGATTCCCCAAAATCAGTGTTGGAGAGGTACAGACCTAGGGCTCCTGGACAGGGAGCCTAGTCTATGTTCTCTCTCTCTCTCTCTCTCTCTCTCT
>LOJH01019154.1:8104-21372 GCA_001685095.1 Ellobius talpinus | reverse complement strand
GTTTAAGCTAGCCGTGCGGGAGCCAGGCGGGACGAAAAGCAGGCCTGCGCTCCCTATTCACTACAATGAAGCACCATACAGTATCCAAAGACAAAAAAAAAGTGAATCTTTGTCACCAGGAACTTAAGTACCTAGATCTCATGGTGACTTCTTTGTATTGATTATGAATGATGAGCTGATTTCAGCTATTATGTGTGTCCCTAGTCCCCATCTTCCCATGTATCTCAGGAAAGGAGACTTTCTATTACTGTTTATTGTCAAAATTGGATTCCAAATTATGCACTAATATCCCAACCACTAAATAATAAACTAAAGCAAAACTTACCAGATGTTGTGTAACTAGTCTCGGAAAAAAAACAGTGAATAAGCCTTTCAGGGAGTATTAAGCCAAGTTCTGACTTTAGGGGCCCCTACTTAAAGTCTCTCTTTCTCCTTTTGTTCATGAGGAGAAATGTAAGCATTAGGAATAGAGTTTTAAAAATCAAACGACATGGACCCTGAGCAAATTCTATCATTTTTAGACTCAGTAGACAGAGGACATCCACCATCTTTGAGGACAATCTCTATCATTACTGTACTGCTAAGAACAGTAGAGACTTACCTTGGGATCCCCTCTCACTGTGTACGTACCCTGCTCTGTGGAACTGTGAAAGTCACACCACACCCAGCGTAACTTAGTCTGCTGCCTAACTCAAGTCATGAGCTGCTGCTGTTGCTTTCATCATCTCATGTGGCCCCGTGTGCTGCACTTCTCTTGATCCTGCTGCTTAACCTCAGTCACTGGATGAACTAGAAGAGAATAAGCATGACCTACTCAGTACGCCTGTTTCCCCTAGAAGGTATCTACTACAGACATCCTCAAAAAATGCAATTGACTTTGCTGACTATGACGATTTGTAACACGCTCAATAATGGACTTATGGAGACTACGCATTTATTTTCACTCTTCCTCCAACCACAAGGGCTCATTTGCCCGGGATTAAATCTACTATAATTACAGAACTCATTGACTTCACTACAGCTTGCTATACAGAAGCAAAAAAAAAAGTTTAATATTCACACTGACAATCATTAGTACATATAGAGTAGGGTATGGTTATAGTATGTTTTAGGAGGACTTCTAATTTCCACTGGCCAATTTTCTTTGAAATGTTTACCAGATCTCAGGATTACTATGCATTTGCCCAACTGCCATCATTAAAACCCAGGACACCTTTTTTATTTTTTAATTTTTTTTATTCATTTTACATGCCAACCACAGTTTCCCCTTCCTCCTCTCCTTCCCCTGTCTCCACCTCCTGTACACTCCTCGGAGAAGGTAATACCTCCCAGGGGGGAGTCTAAAAAGCCGGGCATATCAAGCTGAGGCAGGACCAAACCACTTCCCACTGTATCAAAGCTAAGCATGGTATTCTACCATAGGGAATGGGATCCAAAAAGTGAGTTCATACACCAGGGATAAATCCTGGTACTGCTTCTAGGAGCCCCAGCAAAAGACCAATCCACACAACTGTCACCCACACTCAGAGGACCTAGTTCAGTCCCATGCAGGCTTTCCAGCTTTAAGTCCAGAGTCCACGTGCTCCCACTAGCTCAGGTCAGCTGTCTGTGAAATTCCCCATCATGATCTTGACCCCCACCTTGCTCACATAATCCCTCATCCCTCTCTTCAACTGGACCCCAGAAACTCAGCCCAGTGCTTGGCTGTGGATCTCCGCATCTATTTCCATCAGTTGCTGAATGAAGGTTCTATGATGACAATTAGAGTAGTCACCAGTCTGATTACAGGAGAAGCCAGTTCAGGCACCCTTGCTTCTATAAAACCCAGGACACCTTAAGATACAGAATAATAAAAAAGCAAAAGACAATAATTTGTCTGATGAAGTGGCAAAATATACTATGTGAAATTGCATGTCCTGAAATGATGTTCTGTTCTTGCTGCCCTCTCCATCTGACCTCCTTCAGACTCAATAGATGGTGACACAACGTAATTTGAACTTTAGATTTTATATGACATTTAACACAGAGTGAAGACTGGGATGACAAGAGTTCAGAGTGTTTTAAGTTTTCTAAGTTTAGTTAATGCATAAAATCATAATTCATAATAGTCTGTCAGGCAGGAATATTTTAATCCTTGGAAAACTCACTGCAAATAGAGACATACAGTCAAAAATCCAATAAAGAGACAAAAAATTATAGTGCTAAGAAAAAAATGTTTTTGTAAACTCTCATACCTTTCCTCCAAAGGGAATTTCATATGAGCCAAGAATGAGTGATCGTGGCCTGGAAAACTGGATTCCGATCATCCTGAATGACATGCCCTGCTGAGAAAGAGGTTTTATGATATTTTTATAGTCATAGGATTAAAAAACCACGAATACATATGCTTGCCAAATTTCTTTATGAAAACATCATGGGGGGATGTATTACAACAAGGTAGGGAAATCTCGGGCCTCAGGTACTACCTGATATTCTTCACTTCAGGTTTGGTGGGAACTAGTGGTTGGCTAAATTAGTACCTTCCCAAACTTTAATCCAGTATTCAAAATGATCTTAGACCAAATCAAGAGTCTGTATTTACATATTAACCAGCACATTCTTGTTCCTCATTATTCCCTTGGAATAATGAGGAACAAGAATGTGCTGGTTAGTTTTACCTCAACTTGATGTAAGTTGTAGTCATTTGGAGAGACTCTTGTTTAGGAAACTATTCCTGTAAGATACGCCTGTAGGCAAGTTTTTGGTGCATATTCTCTATTGAAGATTGATGTGGGAGGGTCCAGACCATTGTGGGTGGTACCATCCCTGGAGTGATGGTCTTACAAGAAAGCAGGTTGAGAAAGTCACTAAAAACAAGCCAGTAAGAAACATTCATCTATGACCTTTGTATCAGTTCCTGACTCCAGGTTCCTGTCCTGACTTTCCTTGATGATGGACAGCAAGTGGTAAAATGAAATAAACACTTTCCTCCCCAAGTTGCTTTTGATCATTGTGTTTTACCACAGCAACAGAAACCCAGAAAGGATAAAGAGCATTACTTGAATTCCTTCCAAACAAAAAGTTTTCTTTTCTTATTGACTAGTAATTTTAAAAAGATAATAAAGAGAACCAAAACCAAGTAACACACAGGGGAAAAAGGAAACAGATGCCCAGAGGGGCTTAACATTTTCAGTACTTTTTCTAATTTCTTACTGAAAAAGAAGTAAGGATGTTTTCTGCTATTTTCAAAAAGTGATACAGAACACATACATGTAACATCTGGAAGAGTAGTGCCTGAACAGATCCTGTACTTCTCTACCATCACATACATAGCACATGGACCTCAGGGTTCTGAGGACAGAGGACAGTCATCCATACCCAAACTTTAGATAGAAAACTTGAGAAAATATAGATAATATATTTCTATTTCATGAATATGGTTTTAGTGTTTCCTAGACATGTTTGCTTATTCTTTTGTATCCTTTAATGCTTCGCCTATAGTTGCCTTGACTTGAGCAAGGTTAATTCCCATGTTGAAGCCAGCAACATGGGCCAGTAAGGATAGTTCAGCATAGGAGGGTGCCTGTTGATAAGCTTGACAACCTGAGTTCAATCCTTGGGACCAACACGGTGGAAGAGAAAAAAAAATCTTTCAAGCTGTCCTCTTACCTTCATGCATGTGCCATGTCATCCTGCCTACACACACACACACACACACACACCACACACACACACACACACTCGCTAAATAAACAAGACATAAGCAAGCAAACAAATAAAATGTAGCAGAGAATGAAAGAAGCCACACTTGGTCATTTGTGCTAAGTGTGGCTTCCACAGAAGTGTTCTAAAACTCATTAGTTTAAACAAAAAATATTGTGATTATTGAATTCTGTAGATGTAAATGTTGGAGTTGAAAACATGTTATTTCCTCATATTCCTTAGTTATCAGATCGGCTAGCTTCTAAGTTTTCACCACCACTTTATGTCGACTCTCTGGATGACTTTGGACATGTTGACTCAAGAGTTCAGTATTAATGAAGATAGCAATGGGACTACAGGAGGGATAGCATTGCACATTTGAGAACAGATTCTGAGCCAGGCTATCACATGGGCAGTAAGTGTGCAAAATCTTTGTTTAAACAAACACTGCATAACTAGTATTGACAAAGGTGTGTTCCATACCCAGCAAAGTACCCTACATGTACTCTGCCAACTGTGAAGCCACCACGATGAAAATGCACGAAAATGCACTGCTAAGCTCATAAGCTTTCTTCTTTAGAAACACCGTTTAAAAAAAGCTTAACTTTTTTATTTATGCATGAGTGGGTGTGCATGCATGCATATGTGCCCGCATGCCCACATGTGTGTGCACATATATCACAGCACGTGTGTGGAGATGAGAGGACCCCTTGCAGGAGCTGCATTTCTCTTACCTTGTGTATCTGGGGGATTGAATTCAGATTCTTGGGCTTGGCAGCATGTGCCTTCACCCTCTGAACCTTCTGCCCAAAAATCTGTTTTGTGAATAAAACTTCCATTTAGTATGATGACAGTACAATTGTCTTTTTTTCTGGTGGAGGATCCAGCACATAGATTATTTTCCTTTCTTTTTTATCTGTGATCTGCCTTTTTTTTTGCTTAGATAGCAAAGGTTTCTTCCAATACACTTAGACATTTATTATGACCTGTGAATCTTTTATTTAACCTATCATTGCAGTAATATTAAACTTGAAAATTATTTTGGCTTCATTGTTTGGAAATAGCTGAAACAAATAGAAGTTTCAGGATTTCTAAAAAGATTGAATACTTATAAAACTTTATAATTGTGATATAAATTATAAAGTAATTATCTGAACGTAACTAGTAAATACACTTTTTTGCAATTTTGTTTCTTTAAAGAATATTTTCTCTTTTTGTCCATAAGCTTAAGTTGTGCTTCATACAGTCGTAGAGTCCAGCACTTAGCAATATATATATATGTATTAATATATGCATACCCATTGAAGGTATACTATAGTAATATCACTGACTATATATGAATACTCATAAAACAGCCATATATCATTTCATAACATAATTTTTAGTCCATCCAAGGCTTATATTTTGACAGAACTATTATCTTTAAGCCATGATGATGCTCTTTAAAAAGGTAAGATAGCTATGTGCATTTCCTAGCGATTAGCACAGACATGTACAAAGTTTAAAAGTTCAAAGGAATCTAACAGCAAATATACATGCACAAAGGATTAAAATACCTGACCTGCCTTTTGGAATTAAGCAAATATTATATTAGGATAGGAGCAATCCATTTCTTTTTTGAAATACACCTTTCTGTGATTTGTACAGGAAAATATAAGTGTACTTTCCTATGTAGCCACCAGATGGCTTTACGAGTCCTGTCTCCAGTGTGGAGTTTAGGCTATTTCTCCCTTTCCCCTTAAAGAAGAAAAAGCTTCAGTAATTCATTACACAATTTTTATGGAAACTTGAAAAAACTAAAATATAAATACATAACAGATGGAGCTTCTGCAACTAGTGTGCACATTGCTGTTTCTTCTGATTTTATTGTAGATGATAAAGTAAATACAGATGATTTCTGAAGACTCCCAATCAACAGAGCTTTGAAACCTTGACCTTTGCAGCTATTGTTTTGTCTAAATGCCTTGCTTTACAGGATAAGAACATGAGATCTGAAAGATGTGGCCCATTCCACCATTCGGGGCTTATTTTCCCAGCAAAGAATCAAGGAGCATTATCAAGAGAGTTCAAAGACATTAGGAAAAGGCACCAAAGGATGAGCAAAATTGCTCCACAAATAAAAATAGCATTCCCAGGAGATCTTGTCTTTTTCTACTACCCATGTAGATTAGATCTATGTATGATCTCCTGAGTAAATTGGGAGCATGGGGATCTTGGGAGAGGGTTGATGGGGAGGGAAAAGGCAAGAAGGGGAGCAGAGAAAAATGTAGGGCTCAACAAAAATCAATAAAAAAGGGGAAAATGAGACTTGATAATAAAAAACTAGCATTCTCTTACATTATTCCAGAAGTCCTGTTACCCATTCTGCTTTTAGTCCAACGGTACATTTGTGCATTTATAAGGACAACCAGGCAAAACAAGTCTGAAACCTTTTTAATGATTACATTTTAGCTGCATATTTTCCTCTGGAACATTATAGCCTTAAATATAATAATTTTCATGCAACCATGAAAAGTAACTAACAGTATAATAATTCTCTCCAGTATTTCTGGATTTTTTCTTAAAAAAAACTTACCGTTTTCTTTTTAAGAAAAAATAACAGCATGTTATGAAGTTTCAATTTAAATAAAAATTTCAGACATTTAACACAAAGATGAAAGATATTATAGTGTAGATCCAGATTTAGGTCCCAACCATATCAAGTTGTGAGGGGCCTCATGATTGAAGACAGAGCAGTTTGGTCTTCCATTAATCTGAAGATTTTGTGTTTTGAGGTGATCCACTGTGTCAATACGAAAGCTGATTTCTCTTGAGTCCAGAGATTTTGAAGTCACTCAACCTTGAAATGGCTCAATGAAATTTGTATTGTTAGTCACCGAAGGTTGCCACTAGAAGTCTTAGAACTCAAAGTTGAAAAACAAAACAAAATAAAAACCCAACCAACCAACCAACCAACCAACAAACACCCTAGCATTTTCCACTCCAAGAGCTCAGGTCCTGCTCTCCCATCTCCCAAGCTTCCGCAGCCCTTCCCACAACACTGGAGCTAGTGGCTTAGACAGACACACTGATATTTCTAACCTCGTAATTCGAAAAGTGTACTTCTCTAACCTGAAAGACCAACACCTCTAAGTCAGGGTGCTCTCTCTTTATGTCCTATCCAATGAAAGACACAGCCCTCTTCTGTCCATTTCTGGCTCTCCAGGGGCATCTCTGATAACCCAGGAAGTGGCCTTATCCTTTGTGGGCAACATTAAGACCTGACAGGGAGCACCTTGGCTGTAGGTTTAAACATATTCTGATTTTGGAGCAGTCTCTCACAGTTCACCTTTATGGTGCTATGAAAAATCTTGAAATTTCTAGACATATTCATTGTTTCAACTTTTGACAATAAAGCCCCAGTTTTATGCAAAGCAATATTATCCCCCCTTTTTCTCCCAGCCGCATCTCCTATCCCCAATGACTACACCAGTAACAGTCAAACCTACTCACGTGCTTCACGGCAAAATGAAGTTAATATTGTTGGGAATATGGCTGCTGGTGGTAGAGATGCTCTTTCGTGGTCAAGAGCATCTTTTTTGCACTCCCACGTCTTGTTGATAGTACAGAACTTGTTCCTCAGGTGAGGGCCTTGACCTCCTCAGTCCAGTAGAGGATGGGTTGCTTGAAACACATACCCTGGCACTGAGAGGGGTGTACAAGCTGTACATCTTGAATGTTTCAAGTATGTGGGCTACTTCAGGATTCAGAAATACGCTGGTTCCTCAAAGGCTGCCTTCTCAAGCCATCTGCATTGTGTCAAAACAAGTCCATGGTATTCCCACTCCTTAGAGGATAAGGACTAGAAAGACACTAATTCGCTTTCTTGAGTCCCAACTCCAGTCACCTCTGCTGTGGGTTTCACTGTTTTATCTAACATATGTTTGAAAATGTTTTCGTAATATATTTTATCTTAATGCTCCATTATTAAAAATATTAACTTGCTATATGACCATCATTTTTTTCTGTTGGGCTGGGAAGGTTCCCTGGGTGTTGCTCTCTTCTCAGGGTACACTCTCTCCATGGTAAGAAACAACTCAGCATTGTTTCTGAGGCCTTTATGTCACTGGCAGTCCAGCAGAGGCCACTCAGATGACCTGCACCCGCCAGACTTACAAGCTCTGTGTTTTCCTGTTTAGTCATCTAGAACCTCTGAGTGTGTGACTTATGTGGAGGTGAGCCTCTGTCTGATGGCTTTAAACCTTACTGAAACTTCAGCTGAACCATGGTGTTACTACCTGTCTCAAGGGACACTGGCTACTAAGCTTCCAGGCAGGGGCAGGGCATGGAGTAAGACACATTGGCCTTTATCACTCACAACTGGGTGCCCCGTCTTCTCTTTCACCATTGCCTGAGTAATGGTGAGGGAAGTTGCATCCCCATCAGGGTGTTCTTTTCCAAATCTTTCTAACTCATCCTGATATGAAAACTTGACCTTTCTATTTGAATTACACAACTATACTCTGTACTTCAGCTCCTTTAGGGAAACCCAGCCTTCTGACCCATTACTCTAGCTTTGCAGTGGGCTGCGCATTGAAAACATGATTGTCTCTTTGAACATTACCTAATGTTCCAAACTTTCATTTCTCAGCGGAAGCATTTGAATCTAAAATTTGAACAATCACCATTTATTTGAATGTAGTTTGCCTCTCAAATGTGAAAGAAGGAATTAAAGAAATAGACGGAGAAACTTGAAAAATCAGAATTTGGAGTAGGTAGATTATCAAAGTCTCATTATTTCGACTGAGTGGCAACCTCCCACAGTTAGTCACCGTGTTTTGCTATTACACCACAACTCTCAGCAGTAAACACTAACACAGCCTAAGATTGGTATTTGATTACCTCCATTGCTTGTTGCATGCTCATTTGGCAGAGCAAAGGAAAACAAACTAGCCCACCTCAAGTAAGAGCTCATTCACTTATTTTTTCATATATTCATCCATACAGAACTAGATGGATCTAAAAAGAACTACAGCAATAACAATAGCAACACAATCCCCTCCCTAACACAGACTCCCTAACACATTGTCCTGTTGAAAAGGTTTGAGGACATTAAAAGTACAGGATTAGGAGATGTGTGTATGTGTGCTTATATATACATGTATGTGTGTGCATGTGTGTGCGTGTGTGCATGAGTGTGTGTGTGTGTGTATTAATGGCACAGTTATCTTGGGAGAATCCTCAGAGAAAGGAATTGGTTCTTTTGTACTTGTTATTGCTTTATAATCAGGAAAAGGAATATCATAAAAAGACATGATTTTGACCTCACATTGGCCTGGGGTCTGGCAGCTCTAATTAAAAAGTGAATGTACCCAATGTCTTACAGAATAAAACCCTTTTATAACAAATAACCTTTTGATGGAGAAAGCACACTGTTTGTACACCAAAAAGTCATTTTCAGGCTTATCTTGAGTTAATGCCCGGGTAAATAGAAGCTGTGGCTTCCGGCCCTTCCTTTCTCTTTACCAAGGCATCAGAGCAGATCTGTCTCAGCATGCTGCTCTCACAAATATTATACTGTAAATTTTATGCACTTTGCAAGGACAAAAATCCTTTCCAGTGACATTTTGGAATAAAAATGAGAATAGGTTTTAACAATCTGGACAGAAGAAAGTTTATTGTGAGGGAAGCCAAATTTAATCCTGAACATTCCAAAGTCTTGTCAGCAATTCATTTAAGGAAACATCTCACTCTTGAGGTTTAATTTTGACCCATTTTACAAAAGTTGGAAAGCTTGAGTATTTATGTTTCTGTTAAGAAACATTTGGGGAGGCCTGAGTTTATCCTGCAGCTTCATATATGGAATTGTGGCTATACTAAAGTTGTATTTACTTAAGTAGGGAATTGAAACCTTGTGACTCTTAAGAACTAGGCAGTGACAAGTTAACAAATAGGAGTTTCACGACACCCATAGACCGAAACAAAGTTCTGAAGTTATAGCCATTTTTCTGACTTTCTGATTTTTAACAGCTGTTAATTTTAATTTGACAATTATGTAACAGTGCTGTGAGTAATTTACAGATCCTCACTACTCATGACAAACACCGGAAACAGACTCGCTGAGCATGCTCTCATGTGTAGCTCAGTGTTGATAGAGGTCTTTGAAGCACTTTGTTTCTATGTCATCTAAGATGCTCATAGTCATTCACAACTTATACAATGCTTTTATGCATTTTATCTTATTTTCTTTTAGCTTTATAATTGTGCTGCTATTTTGTCATTTTGTCACCTTGACACAAGCGAGAGTATCTGGGAAGAGGGACCGTCAAGTAGGAATTTCCTCTATCACGTTGTCTATAGGCAAGTCCAGCAAGTATTTTCTTGATTGATGAATGATGTGGGAGGGCCTAGCCTATTGTAGGTGATGGCACTCCTGGAAGGTGTTCTGGGTTATACAAGAAAACAAACTGAGAAAACCATGGGGAACAAGCCAGTAAGTATTCTTTTGGGCCTCTGCATCAACTCTTGCCTCGGGATTGCGGCCTGGATTTCCTTTCCTGGCTTTCATAGTGATGCACTATAATTGTGAAAGCCAAATAAAGCCTTTCCACTCTAAGCTTTTTTGGATCATGGTCTTTATCACAACAATAGAAAGCAAACTAGGACAATGTTTATCCTCACACTGCTGGTGAGTGAGAGCAGGAGGGGTATGCTGGCCAAGGCTGTGGAACTAGACTACAGAAGGATGAGACTGGGCTCAAGAAGAGATCTTCATCTATTAATGCCCTTCTGGACAGAGATAGCATGCTCTGGGGTATAATAAATGCACAAGTTTCAGCTCACACTAAATCTGCATCTGCTTAAATGCCTGATGGATACAATACTCCCTAGCTAGCTGTCAGGTGACCTCAAGAGTGAATAAAGTGTGACCATTTGCTCACACGTAAAGGAATGATGGTATTTGCTTTCCCTAATGCCTTTCTCAGTACCTGCAGGAAGTGATGGAGCGTTAGAAGATGGCAGCTCTGTTCCTAAAGTTAAAAGAAGCTAAGATTTTTCAAGACTGTGATACACCAAGTTTTTAATGTTTGCAACAAATTTCTGTTTAAGCCTAGATATCTCAGAATTGTTTTTAAACATTCAGTGAACTACGTTAACAATTACTACATAATATTTCATTGATTTATAAACTGATAAACTAGTTATCAGCTCATGAAAATCACTACAAATATTCTCCATCAGACGTACAAATCATGAACAATTGATAATGAGATTTCTTATCTGTTCTTTTTTTCATTCTTAAATTTTGAGTTATACCCTGGGCCTTTTTCTATCTCATAGAGACTGTAAACAATGTTTTATAGTATAGCTTTGCCTTTCATATACATCCAATTTACTTCCTCAATTGCTTTGTTTGAAATTTACTGTTGTTATTATTATTGTGTGTCTGTGTGCACGTATGAGTACATGCATGCCCCAGCATGTATATGGAAGTCAGGACAATCTCTCAAAAGCTTCTGCATTCTGTCGTGATCTGAGTACCAGTGTTATGTCACTAGACCTGCCTGCAAGCATTTTCACTGCTGAGTCATGTCGCCAGCTCGCAGTCTTTTTCTTTTCATTGATAATTTTGATTATTTTTCTCAAGGCAAATAAATGCATACAAAATGCTATCTGTCCTCTGTTCTTACACTGGCAGTGACTTCTTTTTTTTTTCTAAATCAGTGGTTCTCAATTTGTACTAAAGCTGTAGGTGCAGTTTTTAACCATCTCATCCATGATGTTGAAACATACTGCTGTATAAGAGGAATTGCCCTGAAGAATAGCCTCCTTAGAAAGAGCAAAGTCCTTTATGACCTTGGCTACTTGGGTTCACTACACTCACATCACTCATGTCTACCGTGCATGTGCTTCCCATCACTTAACCTGTCTTCCAATCAGAATACCTTCCTGATTTTAGTAAGAGCCCCACCGCAACTGAGTCATGCCTTTATGTCTGAGGCTGCGTCTGCTTTAAGGTTGCTGCTACCTGCATTGTTTCTGATTTATTATCTGTTCAACCTCTCCCTAATACACTGAAGAATGAAGGGAAGTTATTAGAGGCAAAATAACAGTTGAATTTGAACAGTTTCTGTCTCCGTGGGTGATTTTTTTTTCAGTTTTGAACTAAATGTACTGAAAAGATTTTACTAAAAAATACTGCACATAGTCAATCCAAGGGCATGCATATGTATTGCAAGACTTGATTACAATTGCATTGTGCCCTGTCCTAAAGAAGTAATCAGAAACAAGGAGGATCTGAGAAAACCCCAAACACCTTTGTAGGCAGAGGCTGCTTGTTCATTTCCCAGCTGCCCAGACCTGAAACAATCACACTGAAACTCTATTAATTGCAATACTATTTGGCTCATAGCTTATGCATATTCCTAGCTAGCTCTTACATCTTAAATTAACACATTTCTATTATTTTATATTTTACTAAGAGGCTCATGATTTACCAGTAAGGTTTTGGTACATCTGTCTCCCGCGGCGCCTACATGTTGTCTTTTAACTCTGCCTTCTTTCTCCCAGCATTCAGTTTAATTTTCCCACCTAGCTCTATTCTGCCCTGCCATAGGTCCAAGTGGCTTTTTTATTCATTAACCAATAAAAGCAACACATATACAGAAGGACTTCCCACATCATCTCCCCTTTTCTGGCTAAATAAAAAAGAAGGTTTTTACTTTAACATAGTAAAAATACATATAACAAAATAGGTATCAAGTAAGAATTATAGTTATAATATTTAGTCCATTTACATTGAGCAAATTAAGGAAAACATTCTATCATCTATTCTATTTTCATGAGTCTAAAGTTTTATATATATTATCTTTTATCATATATAAGGAAAACTATTATATAACTATCTGTTCTTCAATTTCATCAAAGACTCCAGAAGGATAAAATATTAACTAAGTAAACAGGAAACAATTTCCCAAACTTTAGAATTGACAGAGGCATCTCGCTGCCTGGACAGTCACCCAAAGTTCTTTTTAACATTCTTCTAGGCATCGGTCTTCAGTCTACAGGCCCATAGTATCTGTCAGACATTTACATAAAGCAGGAAACTTCAAGGACAGTTCCACCTATATTGGCAGTTTGTTAGTCACTTTCTTCTGTGTTCTGCAGAATGTCTGCCAGTTTCTTCTGTGAAGTAAGAACCCTGAAGGACCATCCCATTTTGTGGAATGATCCTCAGTCACTTTTCTGTGGGTTCTGCAAGTCCAGTTCATACAGCATAACATCAAGCAGTCCAGGCAAAAGCAGTTTCTTGCCCAAATGGTTAACAAACTCTGTAAAAAGCCTCTTCAATACCCTTAATTCTCTTGAAGTAGATTGGTGCTGCTAGGAGCAGATGTGCCTCATTCTCATAAAAATTCCTAAGTTCTTAAAACATTTTAATTGCCATATTCCATAAGTCTTTGAAAGACTTGAAGATTATTTATCTAACTGAAATATATCTCTGTATATCTAGATTACATAACTAATATGGCTACAAGTTTGACTATTAGAGATGATTGCCTATTAACCTGTGTTTCTTAATTATGCCTTACATTTTTAAATGAACT
>LOJH01019153.1:4808-15616 GCA_001685095.1 Ellobius talpinus | reverse complement strand
AGAGAGAGAGAGAGAGAGAGAGATTTCAAAGTAGCAAATTCAGGCCCGGATCAAGAATTCGATCAAACTGTCCCAGAAAGGTTTAGAGCCAGAATGCTGTGGTTCTTAACCTTCCTAATGCTACAACCCTTTAATACAGTTCCATGTTGTGGTGAAATCATACCATGTGGTTGGTGAAACCCCAACCATAAAATTATTTTTGTTGCTACCTCATGACTGTAAATTTGCTACCATGATGGATTGCGATGTAAATGCTTTTGGAGCTAGAGGTTTGTCAGTGAGGTCGTGGCCCACAGGTTGAGAACCACTGTTCTAGCGCCAGGGAAAGCAGATGTGAGACCCACAGCCAGTCATTCCAGGTAGGGAAGCAGGAGACAGCCCCTCAGTCTCAAAAATAGAGCTTGAACCCTACAGGCTGGGGCCTTAGATTGGGATGCAAGGGGGGAGAACACCCTCAATTCATAGTAGGAATTAAAAATAAGCAAGAAAAAAAGTAGAGAAGTCTCAGATATCAGAAATGAATGGACCAGAATCTGGGGGCTCCGAGCTCCAGGGAGGCCTGAGGAATGGTTAAGAACTAGGGAAAAAAAGAGCCATGTTCACACAAAAGAAAAACACAACTGCCCAGACCTAAATTAATAAATATTTAGTTAAACGCCCATTAACCCTTCTTAATTATTGACTTTAGTATTCATAAAGATTTAATATCATTCAAAAACTAATCTGAGGATTGACTTTTCTCACTTCCAGAGAATTCTTAAGTATGCACAATGCAAGCCAAGAAATCATAGCCAATCATAAATTAAATAAAGCTTAAAGCTAAGCAGTTCCAAAGCGAAGTTATAAAAACTTCTTTCTGACTTTTTGGGGGAGACAGAGAATTACTTTATTCTGGAATGAAAGAGCATTTTAATATATCTGCTATCAAAAAAATTTTATATCTTGACAAAAAAACAGGTCTTCAGAAATGCTAAAAGGTCCCTGGGATAAAGTCAGAGCAAGGGTTTCAAGAAGCTTATCCCATGCAGTTTAGCTGATGCCAGGGAGAGGCTGGGCATTGCCTTGCTAGGAGGAGGGTACCTTCCTGCCGTCACCATCACTGCAGGGCACACGGCTAGAAAGCCAAGACCTGCAAAAGATGCAAGGTTCCTGTGTTGGGGAGGAGAGCGTGGGAAAGGAGTACCGAGCATATGTGTAGAGGGGGAAGGGGGGGTGGTTAGTCGTTGCTTTGCCTATTGCTGTGGTAAAATACTCTCATGGAGGGAGGAGAAAGGGCTTCTTTTAGCTCAGAATTTGAGGGTACAGTCAATCATGAGGGAATCATAATGGCAGGAGCTTGAAGCCGCTGATCACACATAGACAAGAATCACGAGAGCATAATGTCTGTGCTCCGCTCACTTCCTCCTTTTTATTCAGTCCAAGGTCCTAGCCCAGGGGATGGTGCTGCCCAGAGTGGACAGGTCTTCCCATATCGATTATCCTAACTGGCACACCCAGAGACTTGTCTCCAAGGTAATTCTAGATCTAAAGTAATTGAGATGAACCCTTGCAAAGCCAGTCCCTCACCTGTGCATGGTCAAGGGACTCCACATTCCATGCTGCTGGGGGGGAGGCCAGAGCTGGGCTTATGTGGGCTATGGGTAAGGTCAGGTGAGGTTTTGTGGGTGGGTTGGAGAGTAGTCTGCAATACAAAGATGGTCACACCCTAAACTCCAGAATCTGTAACTTCACCTAATTTAAATCAGGGTCTCTGCAGGTGTTATGACGTAAAAACCTAAGGGTGAGATCATCTGGATTAACCAAGTGGCCCCTAAACCCTGTGACACATGCACTGTAAGAAACAGAAGAGGGGGAGCTCTTGTAGTTCAACATGTTAGCACAAGATGCAGGACACTGTGGGCAGGCAATGATGAGGTTGTGGGGCAGAAGGGGAGAGGAGGGCAACACCAGAGATAAGGAGAAGGAAATGTGGAGACAGAATCAGAGATTAGGGCAATGTAGCCACGAGCCAAAGAATGCACGGAGATACCAGGAGCTGGAGGAGGCAGGAAGCCCTTCCCCGGGAGCCTTCAGAGGCAGCATGGCCCTGATGACGCCCTGATTTGGGGCCTCTGGCTTCAGACCAGCAAGAGAATAAAGTCTGCATACCACCCGGTAGATAAGCATTTGGTTCTGCTTCTGTCATGGCGACCCTAAGACACTAATACACACTGATTTTTGCCCTTCCTGTCACAGGGCAGCGGGGAGGCTCTGTATGCTAGTTAGCCACACAGATTAAAGGCATACACACTTTTCTATCACAAAAATGTACCATGTTTTTTATCACAAGAAAATAATAGGCATGTAGCAGAGGCCAGAGGGGAAGCCATACCAGTTATACGTTGTGGGCTAGGACACTGGGTCCAGATGGGAGCAGAAGATTCCTCCTGCCTTTCTTAGGTTCCTTTCATAACTTGGGAATAGTTTTATTAAGTTAGAAAAATATTGAATGGGGGACTGAGGGGCTGGAAAGTTGGCTCAGCAGTTGGAAGCACTGGTTGCTCTTACAGAGGACTGGAGTTCTAATCTGGACACGTATGTGGCAGCTTACAACTGTCTGTAACTCTACTTCCAGACTAAACCCCTTGCACCAATGTACATAAATTTTAAAAAATTAAAAACAAAAGAAATTAACAACCCAATATACTTTTTAAAAAATGCTGAATGAAAGCTTTTTTTTGCTTACTTACTTAATAAAACCAGAGGGAAAATCTAGCCAAGAAACCAAGACCCCTAAGCCCAACATTCCTTCTGCCCGAAGCCTCTTGGGCAGATGACATCCCTATCAATTTGGAACACCAGGTTTCCATGAGAATTGCCACAACTTGTTTTAATCCATTGTTTCCCAAGAATTTTCTCCCTTCCATTGGCCAGCTGCAGAACTGGGTCATATGACCAGAGTCAAAGTCCTAAGGGACGCACCCGCCCCCACTGTACACTCCCTCCCATGCCCACAGGTCCCAGGGCTGCCTGTCACCACCAGGCCAGCCTCGATAACTGAGTGACTTTCTTCTACTCCCAACAAGCTCCACAGACAGACGGCTGGCAAGGCCGTGGCTCAGGCTACAAGTCTCCAGCCCGGTAGAGCCATACACCAGAGGTCCACATTTCTCTGAACACTGCAAGCTCCCTACATATTTCCAGATTACCATGAGGTCAAGGCAAGAGGCCTTTTCTCCTCCCTCAGCCCAGAAAATTATAATACACGGCCTCTGGACTCATACCAACTTGCTGCCAGGGGATCACCTGATTGCTAGACGTTAGAACGCTGTACCCTGATGTGGCTTCTTCTGGGGCTGAGAGGGCTATGCCAAGTTCTTCCAGAACCTTCCAGAGACATGCCCTCTTTACCAAAAGCCTACTTTATGTTCATTTTACTAACCACTGAACAGCTCTCTGCTGACTATAAGACTCAGATTGCTACTTCACTAACTCACCTCTAAAAACGAGAGTCACAAAACGGTTTGGAAGGTTCTGGAGTGATGGCTCAGCAGCTGAAAACACTGGCTGCTCTTGCAAAGGATCCAGGTTCAGATCCCAGGACACACATGGTGGCTCGCCACCCAACCATGTGTAACTCCAGTACCAGAGAATCCAGTTTCCTCTTATGGCCTCTAAGGGCACCAGGCATCATGAGGTATACATGCAGGCAAAACATGCAAAAACATAAAATAAAAATAAATCATTTTTTTAAAAATTGGTTTGACACAAATTTGTCAAGTGAAAGTTAAGAATTAATTCTTTCCCGTTTTTCATGCACCAAAAACACACAGACGCCACCACCAATCGGCACTTGGGATCAATGTGACCAACCGAGCTAGGGAACTAAGGGGCTGCTTCCAGAGCCCGGAGCAAGGAAATTGGATTTTAATTTGCCTCTGCCTTGCTCGGCTTTTAGAAATATTAATAAATATCGTGAAAAACATGATACGAGGCAGTGCCTTCAACCCCAGACACTGCAGGTCAGATATCACTGCTGTGGGGCGTAAGGAATAAATGAACCCCACGGACACGAGTTTGAGAAGCAAGGCGAGCGACCACAGAAACACATCACCCCAAACAGTTAACTAGTCAAGTGGCTCCCAATTCCTATGCCACACTCCTAACACGTATACATACCAATTAACTTGCTCAGCCCTGAAGGGGATTACAGTGAGTGTGGACCAGCCCTCTCTGGCGGGCAGGGGAGGCATTTAATAAGCATTTGTCAAATAAATGAATGGCGATCTGCATTTTTAAGACAATTAATTTTCACAATGTACACCGCCCAGCCGGACTCCTAGTGAAAAATCTCACAGCCATCGCTAAGCCAGGAATTAATCTAAGAAGTGAGCGCAGCTGCTATTCCAGGGGGCCGGTGGGACTCCAGGTGATTAGGCTGACAGGGGACAGGGGGGAGCTCACCCTGAAATGCCCCTGCCCCTCCAAGTGCTTGCTAATCATTCCCTTCTTTCGCTGAGCATCTCCCCCGAGGAGCCCTTGTTGGCCAGGCTGTGATTTCCACTCTCCCTGGGACCCTGTGCCATAGCTTGTAAAATGCCACACATCATAGGGCGGAGGTCACTAAGGGCTGTGGTAGGACACCGTGGGTAGTGGCAGTACCCGCAGAGGATGTGGAGGATGTGAACGGTCAATGGGCTGAGGAAGAAGGAATCCCTACTCTCTCCCTTCTTGTTCCATTTGGGTTGGATGGTGCTGGTGCCATGACGGGGGCTTTGTGCATGCTGGGAAATGGTCTAGCGTTGTTCTGTGGTGGCTCGCATCCCCAGACCAGGTCAGGCATTGTTGGTGGAAACACCGAGGTGAACAAAGGCACAAGTCAAGTGTGGGGATGTGTTTCCATAATCCCAGTACTCAGGAAGTTGGGCAGGAAGATCATCAACCAGCTCTAAACCAGCCCAGGCTACACAAGGAGACTCATTCTCAGAAACAAAACCAAACAAAAACTCAGTGGCGCAGAGGTAGAAATTAACTGCAAGAATCGGGCCAAGTACACTTAGCAAGCCAAGCTGTGTGGGTTTCAGCAGGCATGCTGCTGAGTCTGCCCTGATGCACCCAAACCCACATCCACACAATCCCAAGACCCACCCAGCAATGCAACCCTCCACCACAAACTCTCTTAGACCATAAAAAAAAAAAACAACCCATGGCTTAGGTTGATTTACCACCCACTATGCATAGAAATTACTTCAAAGTCAGAAAAATGAACTTTCTTTCTACCTACCCCAAACTTATTTCCTTGAGGGTAAAGCCTTGAAAATTATATGTTGAGAAATATGTAAGGTTTCCCAGTAGAGAGTGTGGCTTGTTCAGAGGACCACTAGAGAAAAATCAGGAAGCAGTGGATTATGGGGATGTGGGAAAGAAAGGGCTGGAGAAGAGAAGATTTTGTAATAGAGAATCCAAGTCCCATGGCGGGTGAGAAACCATTCAGGGGCCAAAACTGGGCTCTGCTGTGAGCCAGAAAAGCTCATGACGTCCCACGTATTCTATAGGATGCAAGCTTATGACTGCTAGGAGACCCAGAGAGCTTTCTTCACTAAGGGACAGTCAAAAGACCCAACCGGGGACTCAGAGATAGCTCAGTGCATCGAGCACTTGTTTCAAAAGCATGAGGACCTGAGCCTGAACCCCCAGAGCCCACATGAAGTCGGGCATCATAGCCCCATCTGCGGTCCCAGAATTCCTATGGCAAGACGGGAGACGGAGGCAGGAGAATAACCTGAAGTCCCCAAGGGCCAGCTTGCCTGAGGTACACAGCTGCAACCAATCAATCAATCGAAAAAGAGAACTTGTCTGAAACAAGGGACAAGACAAGGGCTGACACCTAAACTCATTCTCTGACAATCCTCCAGTGATAGGGACGGAGATTGGAAGATCCCTGGCCCAGGCTGGCTAGCCAGTCTAGCCTAATTAATGAGTTCCAGGCCAAGGAGATAGATACCCCTTCTCTCCCCCTTTTTTTTTTACTTTAAATATTGTTTATTGATTTTATTGAGCTATATATATTTCTTCTGCTCCCCTGCCTTCGTCTCCCCTCCCCTTCAACTCTCTCCCATGGTCCCCATGCTCCCAACTTACTCACGAGATCTTGGAGAGGCCCTCTCTTGAAGGAGAGGGACAGCACTCCTGGGGATGCTCCAGCCTCCACGTGTATGTACACACACACCTGTACACACATAAACACACTCTTTCCCTTAGGTGGCCAACCATCTTGATTTTTCCAGAGTCACTGAGTTGGTACTCAGGTTGCCTGGGTTACAAGAGTGAAGGGCAGCTGAGCACTGGGGTTTCAAGAGGGGCTTTCCCATTGCTAGCACTGAAAGGAAAAGTACCAATCCTAACCATCGGGACTCAAGGGTCAGGTTCACTCCTTGCCACCCAACATGTGCTATGATGTGACGTTTGCACATCCAGCACAGACCCCTCCCCAGCGGTCTATTGAAGATGCGGCATGTCCAGCTTTGAGTATATGACTCCAGGCCGGAACTTCAGGCAGCTCCCCAGGACATCCCCAATGCAGTCATACCTGAAGGATGCAGAACCACTGGATGGAATTTGTCCCTTACCCAATTCATGGTTCCATTCATGCACCATTTCTTTTGATTTTACACCAAGGGGAACTTTCCAAATTCAGTGCTGGGTGAATGATCATAATTGTGCATTTTGTGCACAATTATGACACTGTTCTATAAGAGGCTGCAGCAGACACCAACAAAATCCATGACCCATTTTCTTGTCTCCCGGTTTCAAGAGAGGGTGGGGCAACCTAGAACCTCTGGCCCTCAGAGGCTACTTTGTTTGGCTACAGTTTCCCAACCAAAGCACAATGGAGCACCCATGCCGGACCATCCTTGACAGCAAGACCAGGACACAATAACCTGCTTAGCAGAAGCCCAGATGTGACAACCAAGGCAGTCTCCCAGAGTGTTCAGTTAAGAACCATGAGCCTGGACAAAGGGGAGAGACGTCCTTACGGGAGTGAGGGCAATCCTCCTGCCAGCTAAGGAGTTCATTAAAGTCTTGAAAATGAGGCCAGGTTGAACCCTGCAGGCTCCTGGAGAGAATCAGCTGGGCGACCAAGGGCTATCCCATGTCTAAGGGGAGGCCTTCTGTCGGTGACACTAATGAAGACAAGCAGCCTCCAGCTGCTGGGAGCTTATGCCATCTGCCCCTGCACCCACAGACACTCTTTATTATTTAACCCATAGAAAGCAATAGAGGCTTTTGCCTTTTATTCGTGTGCCATTATGAGTCATATCCGACGCTTTCTAATGGCATTGTTTTTTTTTTTTAAAAAAAGGGGGGGAGAGCGGGGGGATGTTCGTTTGTTAGGATACCCAGGGTAATCTGTCTGCACACTTCTCAGCCATCTAACAGAAGGCGTGAAGCCGTCCCAGGTGGGGGCACTTGACACTGCGCCCCCACTGCAGGGGAGTGCTGATTACTATATGTGTCACTGCACAAGGCTTGGGGACTGCCAAAAGCCTCCCATGTCTGCCTCCAGGCTAGCCTGGGCCTTCCCCACCCTTACAGCATAGAAGGAAGGCGAATCCATATATATATCTTGCCAATTCTAAGATGCACTCTTGACCTCCATTCATCACAATTTAGCATTTTGAAACGCTGGATTCGGGGACTGCTAGCATGCTTGCCCAGCAAGCACCAGGCCCTAGGTTTCATCCTCACAATAGCAGGAACTGGGTGTGGAGGGACCTGCCTGTAACCCCAGACTTATGCAGGAAGGAGTTTCAATTTGTCATTGGATACAGAACAAGTTTGAGCTCAGCCTGATCCCAGGTGATCTTGTCTCAAACAAAACTAAACAAAGCACCAAAAGCCTGTGCACACCACAGCGCCTCTCAGAGGACAACTTGGCTAGAGTTAGTACTCTCCTTCTATCATCTCCTTCTAGCAAGAATCGAACTCAGGTTGTCCAGCTTAGCAGCAAGCTACTGTACACACCAAGCCATTGCACCACCCTGGCTTTTGCCTTTTCTTTTGAGATAGGGTTCCAATGTACTCAGGCTGATTTCAAACTCATCACGGCCCAGACTGGTCTGGAACACATGATCCTTCTGCCTCAATTTCCAGGTACACACCAATAAGCCTGGCTTGAATATATGTCTTAAATCTACCAGTCTGAATTAGCATCAGCAGGGCCCCAGGCAAAATACCATGCAAAAAGAAAAATAGAAAACTCCCTTGAGTTCAACTGATTTGAAAAATAAAAGCAAAGTATCAGATTCAAACCATGAGGGATGTGTTAAGAAATAATTCCTCTTCAATTTATTCCATAACTTTTATGTGTATATGAGGATCATACACATGTACAAACATGTATTTGGTATGCGTATGATTTCTTTTATGGATATGTATAACATATGATCAAACTAAGCCCAAAAGGGTTTCCAATTTTCTTTTGGGTTCTTTGTGTGAATGCGTGTGCACAGTCTGTGTGTACACTCATGCCTGTGCGTATGCACATGTGAGTGTGTGTGTGTGTGTGTGTATGTGCCCGTGTGTGTGCATGTGCCGACACCAGTATCTTTCCTATAGCTTTCCACTTTATGTTTTGAGGCAGGGTCTCTCACTGGACCTGAAGCTCACTGGTTCAGCATGGCTGGCTAGCCAGGGAGTCCCAAGCACCCTCTAGTCTCCACCTTCCTCTGAGATGACAGTGTCCATCATGAGATTTGACTCATAATTCTGAGGAATGGAACTCGGTCCTCATTCTCACAGGACAAACAACTTTCAGACAGAGCTACCTCCCAGCCCTAAAAGAGATCTTTTTGTTTGCATAGGCTATATTTTTGAAGCATAAATGGGTATTATAATTTGGGGCAGCTTTTCTTTCTTGGAGGGTCACAAAACAGTAATCCTCCCTTGAGCTGGCAGGGCCTTAGTGTTAGATGTAAATTATGCACTCTGATGTCACTCAGTCTATCCTGTGTATCTTGTGTAGGGCCCTTTCTTCAGTGGCCAGCCCACAGCTAGTCACCACCTTCTAGGCACGAATCTGCCTTTCTCAACCTCGTTTTCCTCCACTGGGCTCTTCCTGAGTTCCGCATTAGGAGGGAGCAGAGCCTAACCCTCTCAGCATCATGCAGGCTTCTCCTCGACTCATTTGTGCCCCACCCCAGCTACAGCATGTCAAAAACAAAGGTTATGGCTGGCTGAGTGGGACATCTGGGGGTGACGCATCCCTCCTGCCATGGACTGAGTCAGAGCATCTGTGATGGACTATGAGTAGGGAGAAAACCCTCTCTGGTACCCAGAGAGGCTTCCCCAGGTGATGCTAAGTTGACAAGCATCCATTCAGCCATCTTGAAACCCAATTTCTGCCTCTCTTGAAAGCCAATTTATCCCCTGGGGCCTGTATGCATTCTTAATTCCCTGGGTAACTGCTGTGTTCCCTAGAGGTTCCTGTGTTGGAAGCTCACCCCAATGTACCATTATTAAGGTTGTGGAGCCTTTAAGCAGTGGAGTTAAGTGGTCAGAATGGCGATAACTACCTAACAGTTCAAAGTAATGTCTTCTAAAATATTTTTGTGTGTCATACACAAACATACACATAGACAAATGTACATCTACATGCACACATATACATATTTGACACACATGTATGTTCACAAATCTATCTTCTTAGAGATACATGCATGGATTATATAAAGCTAAATTATATGATGTGACTGGGCACATTTATAGATGTAAATATTAATTTGAAAACAAATACATTTGCATGTACCCTTATATCCTTCCATGATGATAGTGTTACTCAGGAACATACTGGATGACTTGGAGGCCTATCACAGGCACCTTCTGAGCCACCAGGGCCACTTCACCTCTCCCTCCTTTGCTGTGTGGCACCCACTGAGGGGCTGTGCATTGGGATTTGACATACCTTCCTGAAAAACCTACGGGATACCTCTACACTCACTAGCATAGATCACACTCTGCTTTATCAACAGGGTTTCTCTGTGTAGCCCTGATTGTACTGGAACTCACTCGGTAGATCAGGCTGGCCTCGAACTCAGAGATCCACCTGTCTCTGCCTCCTGAGTGGTGGGATTAAAGGCGTGTGTCACCACCACCCAGCCTAGGCAACACTTTTATGCATGTCTCAACATCCCTTCCTCGAAGGGCAAGCTGGGTCATAAGGAAAGGACACACTTCATTTTGACAGACATTGCCAAGTCCCACTCCTGAAAGCGGTCTCCACATTTATGTCACTGCCGTTACAGGTAAAAGAACATTCTTTATTTTGCCCAGTGCCGAGGGTCAGTCATGGATCTTCACCAATGTCCCCATTTGGGTGCTGCAATAGCAGCTTCGCCCTCTGAAAAGCAGGTGTTTGAACATCTCAGCCCTGTACCTGCCTCGATTTCAACACCTGTGAAAAAGACACACATCGAGCTGGGTGTGGTGATGCATGCCTTGAATCCCAGTACCCAGGACAGAAGCCGGCAGATTTCCGAGTTAGAGATCCTGGTTTACAGGGTGACCAGGGCTTTCCAGAACAGCCAGGGCTACAGAGAAACCCTGTCTCAAAAAAACCAAAGCAAACCAAACTCCCTCACCCCTCACCCCCCCCCAAAAAAGACACACTGCCTAGAGCTAAATCGATGTTGGAATGCTACATTGAAGCACGTGACAGGGAACTTCTGCGCCACAATGAAATTTAGCTGGCCTCTGGAATGTCTCTATAACAGTGATTTCTCTCCCTCTTTTCCTCTCTCTCTCTCTCTCTCTCTCTCTCTCTCTCTCTC
>LOJH01019152.1:0-21374 GCA_001685095.1 Ellobius talpinus | reverse complement strand
ATAAAGAGTGCTGAACTGGGTGCTGAACTGGGTGCTGAACTGGGTGCTAAACTGGTGGAATCTGGAGTCGGGGAGGAGGGGAGGAGGGGAGGAGGGGTTTCCTAGGCCAGCTGCCATATCATAGTAAGGGGGAGAGTTTGGAGGAAGGTTGAGACTTCTGTTTGGGACTTGAGAAGCGTGAGGCGTGAGTCTGTGCAAATGAGAAAAAAAATGGTATGAACAAGATCCCTTAGCAAGGAGGGTACCCATGTCTTGAATCTTTAGCAAAAGATTTATTTGCTTTTATCCTGTTATTGTGTGTATATGAGTGTTGGCCTGCATGTATGTCTGTGCATGTGGTGCCCATGGAGACCAGAAGAGGGCGTCAGATCCCTCGGAACTATAGTTACGGGCGATTCTGAGACATGTTGTTGCTGGGTCCTGGGAATAGAACATGGGTCCTCTGCAAGAGCAGCCAATGCTCTTAACCACTGAGCCATTTCTCCAGCTCCCAGGCCTTAATCTTGCAGAAAAGAAAATGTTTGTGACTAGGGCTGAGGTAATATTGGCACTTTTTCGAGGCACCTGAATGGCAAAGCTGCTTATGGGAAGGTAAGGGGCAGTTTGGATCTTGGCTGGTCTGCTGCAAGCTGGGGTCGAGGCAGCATGAAGGTGTTGGCTGCAATAGTGGGGTTGGGGACATGGCCTCAGCCGATCCTGAGGAGAAGGAGCAGGCCTGAAGGAACAGGTGTGGACTCACTGGGAGGGAGCAGGTTGTTGACTCCTGGCCAAGTGGGAGGGTCTACCACAAGGGAGGGCCATTCTTATCTGCTCGCCGCCTTCCGGGTGCTGTGCCTTTGTACAGCCTTTCTCTTACTCTTCATTCCCTGCACCCAGGATCCCGTTTGCTGTGAGTTGTAGTCTCACTGCTGAACATGCCTAAGGGCTGCTGTGGATGGGCATGGGGGTTGTATCGCTGCTCTCATCCAGTCTACCTTCACTGAGCTCCTAAATCACGGCTTCCTTGGGTTCTTTCCTTACTGGTTGCTGGGCTGTCTTTTAAATTCCTATTTTCTTTGGGAAGAAAATAAAAGAACTTTGCAAAACTCACACACACACAAAATAGAGGAAATTACGTGTGTGTGTGTATGAGAGAGAGACAGACAGACAGACAGAGGACAGCTTTTGAGAGTTGGTTCTATCCTCTTGGCATGTGAGCCTTGGGGGCCCAACAAAGGCTTGGCAGCACCCACTATGCCATCTCTCTGGTCCTCTGCCTTAGTTTTCTGAGACAGGGTCTCTCACTGAAACTAAAGCTTACTATTTTAGCTACACTGGTTAGCTGGTAGCCTCCAGGATCCATCTCTGCCCTGTGGCTGGGGGTACAGGTGCGAGCCACCACAGCTGACCACATGTAGCTCTTTATGTTGGTGTTGCAGATCTATAGCCGGTCCCTCGTGCCTGTACAGCTAAGCCGTCTCCCCAACCCTAAAAAGCATTTGAAATGCGTTTGCAGTCATGACAAAGATACAATTAAAACCAGTGATTTAGATTTTAGGATTGAGTATAGATGATAATACTTATATCCTGTGATAACACAGTCACCCACTAGGAGTCAAGATGTCGTCCCACATTCCCTCCAGTCTTCCCTGCTGACACCGGGTTCTTCTTATGGAGCCTCAAGAAGCCTCCGTTGGTGTCGTGCAGGCAGCGCTGGCAGGAGAGTCTGTGCAGGAGAGAGATAATGGCTTGCTGAAATTAAGGATGAACCCTAGAAAGTTTGGCCACAGATAAGGAGGTGTCCGTGCCGGGAGCTTTCCCATCAGGATGTTCTGGTTAAGAGCTGGAGTCAGGTGGACCAGGAGATTCCACTCTCCGGCCTTGTCAATTTCTTGGCTTCAGACTTGGAATAAGACCAAATGACTCTGCAGTTTCTGTCTTGACATAAGATTCTGTGCCCTAGATCTAGTATGTGTGTCTGGGGGACTAAGAGTTAAGATACCCCTTGCTCTTGGGATTCCTGGGAGGACCCAGAAGCTATGTGTAGCTCTAGCTCCCTCCTGCCAGCTCCCACACTGTTTCCTCCTGGGACTGCTGGTCGGGGTACGGAGGGAGCCGGGAGGTGGTAGGGAGCATGAAATGGGGTGGTGGGAAAGTTGGGGGGTCACTGTCATACGTGTTGCCTCTCTGCTTTCCCATAGTGAAGTCTACTGGTTAAAACCTTTCTTCCCATTCTTTGTTTCCCCTAACCCTTTTCCCGCGCCCCCTTGGATGCCCATCCTGTCTCCCGACCCATCTCTTCCTCTCCGAATGTGCTGTTTCCTATTGTCAATGACTCATTCCTGGCCATGCTTCCACGTGCCGCTCCTTCCCCATCCATTGGTTTCTCCACTCCACCCCCCACAGCAGAGGGGAAGGTGTACAGCTCAGATGAGGAGAAGTTGGAGGCCCCAGCAGGAGACCCAGCAGGCAGCGAGCAGGAGGAAGAGGGCTCAGGCGGTGACAGCGAGGACAGCTTCCTGGACAGTTCTGCAGGGGGCCCAGGGGCTCTTCTGGGACCTAAACCGAAGCTGAAGGGAAACCTGGGGACTGGCGCTGAGGAGGGGGCACCAGTGGCCACAGGGGTCACCACCCCTGGGGGGAAAAGCCGAAGGCGGCGCACAGCCTTCACCAGCGAGCAGCTTTTGGAGCTGGAGAAGGAGTTTCACTGCAAGAAATACCTGAGCCTGACAGAGCGCTCCCAGATCGCCCACGCCCTCAAGCTCAGTGAGGTGCAGGTTAAGATCTGGTTTCAGAACCGCCGGGCCAAGTGGAAGCGCATCAAGGCTGGCAATGTGAGCAGCCGTTCTGGGGAGCCTGTGAGAAACCCCAAGATTGTGGTGCCCATACCTGTGCATGTCAACAGGTTTGCTGTGCGCAGCCAGCACCAACAGATGGAGCAAGGAGCCCGGCCCTGACGGGGCTCCTGGGGACCGGAAGGCAAAGGATCTGCACCTGTCCCTGCCCAAGACTCACTGGATGCTGCCCACTAGAGGCACCTCGTGGACCCTGCTCCAGGAGAGGTCAGCTGTGCTCCCTGGATTGCAGACATGAGTGTTTGGCCTGGGACTGTTCTGGAGCCCTCAGACCTAGGGGTCTCAGGGGTGCAGGGTTCAAATTCTGATCCCCAAGAGCTTCTGGAGCAGAAGTAGACTCCTGAGGTGGGGACACGAAATGCCCAGGACCTAGAGGGTTCCATGGCTAAGGCCAGTGGGAGCAACAGAGGGGAGAAGTCCTGGGTGGTACCAGCCTGGGACCACAGTTCCTTATTTATTTTGTGTAAAGTTTGTACATATGGAACTATTTTATCTTTGTCTGTACTCCGAAGGGGGACTGGGACAATTGTTTCCTTGAGCCTCACCCAGTTTGTCCCACCCTACCGCTTTGTGAAGGCGCTATTGTGCTGTTCAGTATAAGGACATGCAAAGACATGAGATGGAACTGTAATGGCCAAAGTGGGGTGTTCTTCAGCAGCCCCCTCTTCCACTCTTAAGTATCCACTCCACAGTGCATCCTGCCCCCACCCCACCCTCCTGTTCCCATTGGCTACTTTGTCCCCACTTCCCCAAATCTTACTGCTCCTGGTGTCTTCTCTTCGGGAGAGGTGGTACACTTTGGGGAGAGACTCAGTTCAGTTTGCACTGAAGGGAGATCCCAGTTTAACGTGGAGAATGTCCAGGTCACCTACATAGAGGACACTGTCCTGCCAGTGACTAGGGGCACGACAGGAGGCTCACTCCACCATGCGAGCTAGATAAAGAAGTGCTTCCTTTACAGAGGGCACAGCTTCATCTCTGCCTTCATTGCTATCGCATATGCAGGACCTGGGGCAGAGGCCCAGCACCACGCCGCTCTTGCAATCTTAGCTGTGCTCTCTCCTGTCCATTACATTTGGAAGGGTTAGGCTCCCATCAGCCTCTTCTATTACAGAGCAAGATGGGTTGAAAGAAGCCACCGCCAAACTGATAGGACAAGAGTGAGTCCAGGATGGTTCTGGAAGGGTAAAGGCAGAGATGATGGGAAGACAAATCCCAGATGTTGGGGCAAGGAGACTGTTAAGAGAAATGCAGTGCAGCTGCTGCTGGGTAACGAGCTTTTGGGGGAGAGTGGAAAACAGAAAAATGAACAAGCTGGATCAGGCAGCTGCCAACGACAAGGGAGGAGTCCTGCCTTACAGGCTGCTCTGGTCATGGGTGAGCCCCAGAGTGGCAAAGGTGTCAGTTTCACATTCAGGTACGTGTTGAATACTTCTATGAGACCAAGACAGTCTGTCCTTGGCAGTTCATCTCTCCCAAGCAATTCTCTAGTGAGAACATAGATCTAGAGTAAGGTTGTCTCTTTCTCTGGTCCTTGGAAATTTAACTCCAGTAAGGGGTGGGAATTTAACCTTGAAAACATAGTCCAGGTCCAGCTCATTCCCAGCCAGGTGGACCTCAAAGTCAAGAGACTTGGATCCCTTATATTTATCTACACAGAAGTCAACACAGAGGTTAAGCTGTTGCTTCTTCAGCAGAGCTGGATGGAGTCCAGGTTCTGAGAGGGCAAGTGACCAACATCCAGGCTTTTGGCTTTCCATACAGCTTCAACTGTGCTAAGCATGGAGCCAGCCCAAGCAGCTTGTCTAGTGAGTCTGGAGCTAGCCCATCCTGTGTCTGGGAACCGAGTCCTGTACCTACTTACGGCACTGTTCAGATTCTGCCATGTAAGACTCTTAACGGACTTGAAAGGGGGGATGCCGATGAAAAAATAAAATCTGGTTTCCTCTCAATAGCGTTATTTTGATTATTAATGACATTAATCGGTGGGTTAAGTGCCCAGGCAGAGCAGCAGCCCATCACCTGTTCAAGATGTTTCAGAAAATATGGGCCACTAGCAAGGTGGTTCCAGGGATAGGAAACAGATCCAGCACTGAAACTCAGTCAATTCTCATCCATCATAAACTAGAAGGGAGGCATTTCCCCAGGGTTTCTTTCAAGAATAAAGGGACATGGCAGAAAGAGAAGAGAAGGGGATATGGACTCTGCTTCCAGCTTAGCTTGGGACAGATAAAGCTTAGAGCGCTGCTGGAGGTGGCGGTGGCTCTTGGCCCTGCCCCTCCCTTCTCCTCGAAAGGCATGGGCCAGCCACTTTATCACACAGCTGTTCTTGTCACTCTGGGAAAGCCTCCATGCAGCCCTGGATGCCTCCCTCAACACTGGCCACAGCGGTGTTGGAGTCTCCCTGGAAGAAGCAGAAGCTATGCTGTTGCACAAGGGCGTGATTACTAAACGGAACGCCGACAACAGCAGAGATCACTGGGAGTTTTCAGGAGTGGGCGGTGAGAGGATAAGGCCGCACAAAGCCGGAAGTAGAGCCAGTCTCCTCTGTCATGGGCAGGTTTGCTCTGTCAGCTTCCCCTGCCCAGGAAGGCCGAAAGAACTGGCAGGAGGAGGTAACTAAGAAGAGCAGGGGCCATAAATCTCAAAACAGACCACAAACAAATGACGCCACACATACAGCCTGGTTTATTGGCTCATCATACACACGCCACGTATATACACGAACATAAATACTCCAATGTACAAATTTTACATGGGACTCACAGACTGGCCCCCTAGTCTCTCATCTGGCACCCCCATCCTGTGTCCTGTCCTTCCCCACCCATTGCAGGGTGAAGGCTTGTGGGAGCTGTCATGAGGAGGCAGGGTTCTGGAGGAGGGAGAGGTCCTGCCCCCCTCTCCTCACAGGTACCTCCAAAGGGTTCTGTCCCTTAATGGCACCATAGGGCAGAGGGCTGCACAACACACTCCTGCTCTCTGCTGCAGCTCAAATCCCAAACCTCTCCTCCATCCCTGGACCCTTCTCGTTTCCTCTTCTTCACTGCGCATCCCTGCTTCTCCATCTCTGTGTCCTCCAGGCCATGGAGTCCTTCTGGTCCCTCTGCCCTCTTCCTGAGCTTCATAGGAGACTAGGGCTGCGGTGCAGCTCTGCAGAGGAATTGGTGCCATTGGCAGGCTCTCTGTTGGGAGTGGGTCCTAACCCACAGCCCTCCACAGGGCACCCATGCTGAATCAAGATGTCTGCACATTCCTGGCTGCCGGCCCGGCGGGCATAGGCTAGTGGAGTCAGACCCCGGGCATCACGGCTCCTCACATCCACCCCGTACTGCAGGAGAAAGCATATTCACAGTGGGCATATGTGGAAGGAAAGGCCTCAGCTCTCAGGGAAGGGGAGAGGCAGCTTCTGAAGGCTGAGAAGGGGGACCAGGACAAGCCAGAGGTACCCAGACTCACCCAGATGAGCAGCTGTGTAAAGACCACATTGGCCATGGCACTGGACAGGTGCAGGGCTGTCCTCCCATCACCATCCCCGTATGTCTCGTTCACCTCCTCCTTGGACCCATGGGCCAGCAGCATCACCAACAGCCGCAGGTCATCCTCCACCACAGCCCGGAGCAACTGCTGTCCCAGCGGCACATCTGAGCTTGGTAGCGGGGCCAGGAAGAGCTTCTGTTCATACTTGGCCCGGATCCAGCGCTCCTTTTCCTCTCTATAAGCACAGGCCCATCAAGGCATGAGGCAATGAAGGAAGCAGGCATTTGGGCGGGGACTAGGGAGGACCACGGCAAGGTGAGAGTGAAGGAAGCAGGCATTTGGGCGGGGACTAGGGAGGGACACCTGCAACGGTGAGAGTGAAGGCATAGAGGAGCCCCAGGAATCCCAGGGCCCTCAGAGGGGCAACAGGTCACATAAATAGGATGATAGTGAGTAAAAGGGGAGGGACACTGAAGGGAGACCTCTGGGATATGAGGGCAGA
Organism: Ellobius talpinus; assembly: GCA_001685095.1. NCBI lineage: Eukaryota > Metazoa > Chordata > Mammalia > Rodentia > Cricetidae > Ellobius > Ellobius talpinus. The sequence goes on along the minus strand of LOJH01019152.1, from coordinate 14,561 downwards.
GAGGGCAGGAAGATTCCAAGCAGGCCTGAGCGGCAGCTTATCAAGCCCTCTGAACCCTTTGCAATTGGTAGCACTGGAACAAAGCAGGTGACAGCCTGAGGGGCCATGGCTGCCCTATCTACCGCCCATTCTCCCCATCGCAGTACCGCCCTATCTACCGCCCATTCTCCCCATCGCAGCAGCCATGCACACAGGAGCCACAGTGATATGGGCCTGCGCATGCGCCTCCTGCTGACCCTGACCTACCGAGAAGAGCTCAGAAAAGGCCCTGTTGTTGTGAGACGCCTGACTGACAGGCACCAGCAGGGGAGGGACACCCCCAGAGGCCGACCGTCAAGCAGAGCAACCCAACCGTGTTTTAATCCTTCTGATATTGCCAGTGCTATAGGTTGTACCTACCCCCGCAGGGGGCCTGGCCGTCTCCTTCCTGGGTACTAGCTTACCTGCAGGCTTCGGGGCCTGGCTTCGAGTAACCATCCAAAGCCCCCTCCCAGACACTGTTAGCCAAAGCATTGCCCATGGCGGTCAGGACAGCCAGCAGTTCAGGTGGCCAGTCATCAAGGTCCAAGGAGCGGACCCGGGACAGGTGAGCCCCCAAGTGTCGGTGGATCCCTGAACACTCGATACACATGAGGGCGCCCAGGTTCAGGCTGGCCCAGTCCGGATCTATGTGGGCAGAGGGAGAAAGATACAGCAGGTGGCACACAGAGAGAGGGCCCTCGAGGAAGGTCATCCCTCTGCATACTGTCCACCACCCCATGCCGCTAGAACCCTAGACACCCAGCTCCCAGATCTATGGTCCTCGTACTCACTGGGGGCTTCACAGTCAATACAGAAGCCGTTGCCACGGACCGTGCGGACAGCCTGCACAGCCAGAGCTGTGTTTTGGTTCCCCAGCCGAGTCTGCCATGAGGCAGGAGAGATAACGATAGTCGATCAGTCCCAAGTCCCCTCCCTGGCTCTCACCCAGCCAGGCTCTCCAAGCAGGCTCTACCACCCCATGCCAACCTTGTCCTTGGCGCTGCGACAGCCCTGTAGGCTGGCAAGGATTTGGGCCTGCACGCTCTGCACCCACAGCTCCCGTTCTTCTGCCGTTGAGGCCTCAAAGTGCCAGGTCTGACCGGTGAGGGACACCACCACAAACTCAAAGGACTCCTCTGCCTCTGGGGAGAGGACGTTTACACTATTAGGGCTCTTTGCCAGCACACACACCCATGGCCACACCATTGCCACAACTCCATTCAGATCCTGCCAACACTCATCCTTCTTCCTCAAATATGCCCACGGCAGCCCTAGGGCTGCACTATTTAGGATCATTCACAATCAGGGAAACTGTCTGCTCAAGACCAGTTTGAGTCCTTGTCCTCCATTTCTTACCACCTGTGGAGTCAGGAAATGATGGGGACCAGTGCTCGCTTCCTGACCATACCAGAAAGGGACACCATGAGAGGGCATCCAGAGGAAGATGAGCTAAATGTCTGGAGAAGGAGGTGACGGGTGCTAGAAGGCACATGCTCGGCAAGGAGGCGGATGCGAGCACCATCCGTACGTGTCAGCTGCAGCCTCCTCATTTTGCAGCTCATTAAACCCAATATTCCGGACAGCGTCAGCACAGGGCTCCTGGGATCTGGACCCCTCCCCCACTGCCCTGGCATAGACAGGCAGGAAGGGCAAGTGGGTGGGGGAAGACATGTTTTCTCCAAGAACTGGAGGATGGGAACCAGCAAGAACCCAAGGACATCTGTAGAGGCAATAGTGGCAAACACCAGTGCACTGACCCCAGGATTGTGTTCTCCCACTCTGCTCCCCTAGACCCCTTAAAGACAGACAGATCTATTCCCAGTGGTCACTGTTCCTAAAGAGCTGCCAATAGGCAGTGTGACTGGTCATGGGGGCTAAGAGAGACCTAGTACTTATATGGCCTTAGGGTGAGCCATGCATTCTGCCAGGGTCTTCCCTGATCCTAAGTTCTTGCTGCTTCTCTGCCACAGCCCTGGAAATCTCCCCCTGCTGGTTCCTGCCCTGGGGACCCTTAAGAGCACTGGTTTTCCCCACGTGTAAACTGGAACCTCTCCTCTCCAGGTCCCTCCTTGTGCTTTGGGAGGTTTTGAGTCCCCATACCACTGGACAGTATCACCATGACTTTGTATCACTGTCCAGATTCACTTGAGCCACGCCCACGCCACAACAGTCAGAACACAGATGAGGACTTGCAAGTCCACAGATGCTACTTATGTAAAGAACTCCCCACGGGGGCTTGGGAAGACGCTGGAGGAGCAGTGTCATGGTAACAGAGACCAACAGGGAAAGGCCAGAAGAGCATCTTGACCACTGAGAGCACACGTGTGAGGTACCTGTCACATCCCCAGAGAGCACTGCCAACCCTACATGTGTGAGGAACCTGTCATGTCCTCAGCACGCATTACACTCATGGCTAACTGAAGAGACACAGAACCAGCCTTTCTCGGCAGGTCTTGGAAGCTCTCAATGCTGCCTGCCTTTCTCCAGGAATGACAGAAGCAATCCCAGCTCAATAGGAAGTATTCAGTAAGGTGAAGGGTCTAGGCTACCAGAGGGTCAAGAGCTCCTTTTTCAGGAATCATTCATAGAGGACGCTTCCTCCATCTACCACAGAAACAACTGTGGTTTCACTGTACTGCACCCATATCCCACTGCCCACCTCTGGGTCCCCCTAACCTTCAGCAGCACTGCTGGGGCCGTCTGGTCGGGGGGTCCCGGTGGTGCTCTTTTTCCGGCGGTGCTTCTTCCGGTTGGAGTGGGGAGATGGGGGAGGCTCCAGCTTGGGGCTGGAACTGAGTACCTCAGCTGGGCCACTGGCTGGTGAGGGGAGAGGTGGAGATGTGTGGGAAGAGGGAGGAAAGCTGGGCACAAGGTATGGGGAGAGCCAGTCCTGCTCACTCTAGGTGGGTGTGCACGGCACCTTCTCTGGGCCAGGGACTGCCCAGGCCTCCCAGTCCCAAAGCCTCCTGCCCTGAAGGAGGAAAACTAAGAGTTGGAAACTTAAGCAGAGCGGGATAAAGCAGAGGGAGGAAAGAGCTTCTGCAGCCTGGAGGGGTGGAAGGCGGGCGGCCCAGGGAACTCACAGGGAGCTGAAGCCCCAGCAGCTCCGCACCAAATTTATCCTCAATCACACTCCCCGCTCCTCACAATTAATAGCAGAATTAGAAACAATCAGGGAGCTGCCTAATTACTGTCAATTAGAGCGCGCTAATCAAGCTCCGCTCCCACACCCCGCCCGGCGCTCACCACTAAATGTCAAACTTCATTAGAGGCAGACACACTCCCTCCCTCCCTGACTACCTCCTTCCAGACTCAACAGAGGGGCTTCACCAAAGCCCAGACAGGCCATGGGTCGGTGACTCAAGGGAATGGCCCTGGCTCCATGCTTACTTTCCCCAAGGTGGCCTTGCTTCAGGATGGGGACATGTAGGGGTTCTTCTGGCTACTGGGCACAGAGCACAGTAGCTGGACTTTCTGTTTGTACTGGGAGTGGGGAAGGGTCTGTGAGAGGCCTCTGTGAGAAAAGTAAAAGTGACCCACCCCCTGCCCAGTGAGTAGGAGCTCAGGAGGGTGGGCAAGCAGGGCAGAAAGGGTCTGTGGCCAAAAAGTTATGGGATTGGGGGAGATGATATTTGGGAAGAGCAATGGAAACAGGATGGATGAAAGCTAGTCTCCAGCTCTTTGGACAGAAGGCCCAGTCAAGGGAAGCAGGACATGGGCAGAAGCCTTTCAGGACAACCCTGCTGAGACTAGGACCCTCTCTGCAATGGCAGGTCAGCGCTGCCCCAGACATGGCTCTCACTGTGTACAGCCCCCAGCCTCCAATCTCCCTATTCTGCTTCTTTTCTTTGTCCCCCTGCTGAGAGGCTGATGAGCTGACTGTGCAGGGGGCTGATGGGGATGCAGGAGGGCTACCAGCAATGCTTGGGGGCTCAGGAAGGAGCTACAGAGGGCAGGCCTATAGGCCTGGGGCCAGAGAAGCTGGCTGCTGGAGAAGGGACTGAGTCCCTGAAGTTCCTAGCCCTGCAGTATACAGTATCTGAAACAAGCATGGAAGGATTCCGCTGGGCCCCACCCCATCACTCTCCAGGCTTCTGGGCGCCCTCTCTCTCTCTCTGATGTTTCAGCAGATGCCAGAAGAGGTGGGAAGTGGCAGAGCCACCACTCACCAGGATGCTGCATGCTGGCAGGCATGCTGGCAGGCAGGGCCTCATTCCACTGGTCAGCACTGGAAACCGAGCAGGAGCGCTGGTGCAGCCCCTCAGGGCGCAAGCCAGCCCAGGCTGAGCTGCTGTGGGGGCGCTCAGAATGCAGGGATGCGCTGCTGGCTGAGTGGGGGGCACCTGGGGGAGGGGAAGGATCAGGCTGGGAGGAGGGACAGGTGGGGGCTGCACAGAAATAATATGCTAAACAAGTCACAGGGCAAAGCCTGAGTTAACCCCAGCTGGACAGTGACCAGAAAGGAGGGCCTGGGCTTCACTGGGTAGTGACAGGTTCATCCGGACGTGCCAAGGCCTCCTGCAGCCTCCACACCTAAAGGAGCCGACTTCTAGCCTTCATATCCTCCTTTCTCCGAGAATATAAAGGACCACAGTCATCACTATGATTGAGAGCTGGGAGAGGCAGGGGCATGGGTGCACACAAGGTCATCCATACTTGAGGTCTCCTGGCCAAGGCTGAGTGCTGCAACCTGTCACTCCCCGTACTCACACCCCACTCAGGTCCCTGCATCTAGCACTTCAGTTGGCATGTCACTTGCTTTGCCTCAGCTTTGCTGCCATTCTGACGAGAAATAAGTGTATCAAATTCAAGTAATTATGTCTAATTAGTATTAGTAATTATCCTGTTGGGCTGGAGAAAATTAATCTTTCGTTTCCCATCAGGGAAGAAAGGCAAAGCCAAGGGGAATCGAAGGCTTGAGGAGTTCAAGGCTGGGCAGGCACAGCCCACCATGGGCAAAGAGGATGAACACTCAGCTCTCCCTGGCTCCACCCAGGGCCCAGATAGAGGCCTTCTAAATAGAGTCTGGCAACAGCCACAAAGCCTGAGACACTTATGGGGCCTAGGAACTGAAGCTTCTTTCTCCTTCTTCAGTGTCCCCAAGACTGAGGGTGGTGATGAGGCTAGGAAGAAATGACCCAACAGATGGCCCAGGACAGGTGGGACACAAACCCGAATGTTCTCAGGATTCCTGAGAAACTCCAGTGTGGAGGTTCAAGTGCAAGATGATGAACTAGAGCCAGCCAAAGCTGGAGGAGGCAGGCAAGGACAGGCAAAGAGAAATGCCAAACGGCTGGTCTTGCAGCCTGGCAGGCCAAGCATGTGGACTGGGTTTCTGGATGTCTAAGGAAGCACAGAGCTGAAGCAGTTGTAAGAGGAAGAGAGGGGGCCCAGGCTACAAATGCTCTGCAGAGTGGCCCTTCAAGGCAGAGATGAGCTTGATGCTACCCTTCCAGTTGCTGCATAATGACTGGACACAGTAAGAGCTTGTAACATGAATGTGGTACCCAGGCTTCAGCTCCCATCCTCAGGTCTCAGGTCCCCTCCCTAAACATTGGAGGCCCCTTACTTTTCCCTACTTCTTCCTAGTCCCTATGCCTTCTGGATTCCAAACAGGACCCCCTAATCCCTTGCCTGGACCAAAGGTATCACAGGCCCAACTTCCTCCCCAAGCCCCCAACCCAAACCCTGAGGGAAGGAAAGTGCTTTCCTTTTCTTTGTTAATTCTCCCCTCATTACGCCTGCAATCCCACAATCAGTGTGCACTGTAATTGTCGAATTTGATGCTAATGATTAATGAATTAAACATGGAGCCATCAATTAGTCCTCCGAGGATAATTCTGCATAAAGCAGCGGATAATGTAATTACAGTAACAAAGATAATGAGATGTTAACATCGCCCGGTGAGCGAGAGACATGTGTGAGTGTGCATGAGGGTTGGTGTCAGCATGCGGCAGGAGGAGCTCGTGCTTGGGGAGCGTCATCCATGTGTTTCTGTGTGTGGGTGCCATAATTAGAGGAGTAAGTTGCTGGGGCTCCCTCCTGCATTCCACTGAAGGCATCCTAGCTGAAGGCTAGGTGGGTGGGCCCAGACTGGGATGGGACAGGCCAGAGACATCTTGCTTCTTCCGTTTTTTGGGGAATACTCCAGTTTTTCTCTCACTACCCATCTTCAAAGACAGGTCTGCTTTTTGGCCACTTTACTCCCTACCTCCTGTGGTACCAACAAGAACCCCATGATGAGGCTGGCCAGATAGGGATCCCTGGGAGACATCCTAGTGGTTCAACACTGAGGACAGCATATGACCCAATATTTGCCACCAAGGCCAGCCTCTACAGCCCACCCTATTCAGCAGGCTATCAGCAAGTAACCCCCATAGGTAGACTACTTCTTCCTTGGCCTGTTCCCTTTCCGCTGTCCAGAGTTCTCCCTGTATACACTTCAAGGGCTCCCCATTTCTGGCTCATGTGCTTAATGGAAGCAACAGAGTAAATCCCGGATCCCATACCTACAGGATTTTACAGACAGACTAGTGCACCTCTTAGTCCTTGTTTTCTCATGGAAACAGGACAGTAATGTCCACACACTGCTGTGGCCCTGGTGCCCAGGTCAGAGACAACCACTGTGCTGGCACAGGTCAACTGATGACATCAGGTCCCTCTTTCAGCTCTCCCCACACCTCCAGCTCACGCAGAAGGAACCAGCCACAAATAAGGTACCTTGCTCCAAACAAGGACCATTCTTAGAGGGTGGTAGAGTATAGCTCATTGGCAGATTATTTGCTTAATGTGCACAAGGCCCTAGGTTCAAATCCCACCAGCATTTACAGTGAACAGTTTTTTTATTGTTTGGAGTTTGTCCTTAGGCCTATCTATGTTCTCTCAGTATCTAAGACACCCTCCTATCATGTAAAAAGAGCTCCCCATCTCCTTACACCCTCGGCAAGGTGGCACATCTCAGGGGAAACTCGGTACTTCTATGAGTGGGCCTCTGGGGCAAGGCACAGGGTCAGCACTGGTGAGCCACCTGTGTCCTGAGCAGCAGTCTCAGGAGAGTCAGGACAACTGAGGACATTAAACCCTGCAGAAGGGTCCAGAAATCCAGGGCAGGTCTAGGAGCAAAAAAAGCGAGTGAGGGGAAGAAAAAAGGTCCAGGGAGAATGAATGGCACTAGGACCTGGGGACAGAGGGCCTTCCTTGAGACCACACTGTTACATGAAGAGGTAAGACTATATATATAGTCAGGGACCAGAAGATGATTTCGTGATTAAAAGCACACACTGTTCTTCCAGAGGACCTGGGTTTGATTCCCAGCATCCACATCAGGTGATTCACAACTGTGTGCAACTTCAGTCTCAGGGGAATCTGGATGCCTCTGGTCCCGATGGACACTTGCACTCATTCTCACAAACATACACAAGCACAAACAGCCATACACAGGAAAGAACACAAAGAAAAGCTACACAGACACAACTGTCTACTCATGGTCCCGGACTCTCCATTCCCTGCCCTCCCAAACCACTGGGTTTAGACCCAGTGCTTTCTGTGCAGAGACCCTGCATCTACTACACCTGAGGTGGCTGCCTGGGTAAGCCCAGGCAGCTCTACCCACTCCTGTGGCAAGAGTCACTGGCCTACCTTAGCTAAAACTGCAGGGAGGCAGGCCAAGGATCACTAGCTGGCCCCACATCCCAATCCCAAGGCTCCCAATCCCCACCTGATAGCCAAGGCTACCTCAACTAGCACTGTTAGGTCTGCATACAGGACATGACTCCTGGTGGAGAGGATCTTCAAAGTGGGACCTTGGCTGGTGAGCAATGTTCGCAGCTCTGATGTCTAGGCTGAGAAGCAGCCTGTCGTGCTAGGCCCATTCACATCCACTCCCCCATTTCTGAAACTCCCCACTCTCCTTCACAGTAGCCACCTCACCTGTGCCTCCACCCAGCTGTGTGTTACTTCGCTCCATGGCCAAGCCATTGGCACGGGGACTGGTGCCTGGGGCTGTGGTAGGTGTGGCTCGGGGCAGGCGTTTTCCTGGCACTTTCACGGTTGTTCGTAGGAGGTCAATCTCCTTGCCATGGATGTTCTGCATGTAATCCTAACGGTGCACAGACGACAGAAGATGCATTAGGCACAGCTCTCCTCAGCAGCTTGTCTCCAGTACTACCTAAGACTCTTCCCTCACTGCTAAATGGTGGGGGGAGGGGCAATGAAGACACACACACACTTAGTCTCAAAGCAGGTTTTTGAGGCCCAAGCCAGTCTCCAAATCTGGATCACACCCAAGTCTTCATAGTGCCCAAAGTTCAGCGAGGAAGACAGGATGAAGGCTTAAAAAGGCTCTGGAGCCAAGCACTTAGGCTCAAGGCCATGGCTTAGATGGTAAAGAGATAGATAGGGCACCTGTGTGGCTGAGGAGGGGAAACAACGAATTCTGAGCTAAGGACAGAGCAGTTCCAAGTTTCCATGATGCTCCTATCACAAGTTGGGCACTGAGGTATAATCAGCCCTTAGGACGAGCTCTTAGGATGACAATTTGTTGAATAGTTTATAGGATAGTCTTGAACTTTTTCCGATGGACGTGGGAAAGCATCAGTGCACACCATGGATTTTTTGTGAGTAGGACCTGTCATCATCAGACTGTTATTTGCCCATCCCTGGGTTGTGCATTATGTACAATATATACAGTTAATTTATCGGTATATTTCAAATTCCAACTAGCTGAGTGAGGTGTTTCCAGGCTCAACTCACGGCAATCCTCCTATCTCAATCTCCAGAGCGTTCTTTGCCCTATGTTGGAGATGAAGAAGCTGTGGCTTAGGAATGTTAATCCGCTCAAGATCACAGTAGGTAATGGAGCTGGACCAAGCCCAGGTTTGCAGATTCCCAAGGCTGTGCTTCACAGGTGACATCTTGAGTTTGCCTGCAAGCTAAAGACTACAGAACCCTCTGTCCCTGTAGCTTTTGGTTAAAGCTAGACCTGACCTGGAGCCTGGCTTTGACTACAACTTCCCATCTCTCTCTCCAGACTGCTTTGGCTTCCACATGAAGATAGTTCCAAGCTCTCAATCTCCATACTGTATGACAAAAATTCCTCCCTTGTTGCTATGTAACTTCCTGAGAGAAGAATCTAAAATTGTTCTTTTTTTTTGAGACAGGGTTTCTCTGTAGCTCTGGTGCCTGTCCTGGAACTCACTCTTGTAGACCAGGCTGGCCTCGAACTCACAGAGATCTGCCTACCTCTGCCTACCAAGTGCTGGGATTAAAGGCGTGCGCCACCACCGCCCGGCAAGAATCTAAAATTGTATTGATCAGATATAAAACCCAACCAACTGCTGCTCCTCCATGGTGTGTTGAAGGCTGAGTTTTAATCCCTGCCTCCACTGCATCTTGATCTGTGTCTGTGCCTTCCTGCTTTGTCTCTTCCTGTGACAAGGCCTGGCTCGGGCACAGCTGTTCGAAGATTTTGCTCATCTTTTTGGATTCCTAGAAAAATCTACCAAGGAATCCAAGAGAACAGCCTCCAGCCCACGAGGACCTGGGCACTTCTGGCCTCAAGGTCGTCTGCCCACAGACTGCCTCACCTGACCATTCTCTGCCCCACCAGGCACTGGTGCTGGTCCTCTGGTCTTTACTTTAGTGTCTAGTATGTAACCTTCCTCTCCCCTCCACGCCAGGCTTGGTTCTACACGTGCTCACCTCTAGACCCTATACACTCTGATCTGAGTCTCGGGACACACTGAGCTCTGCTTCCTGCTCACCATCTTCAGTCCTTATATCTAACTACATCTTGCATCGGCTGCTCCAGACAACTGCCAACAGCTGGCTGGGCCAAAGGCCCAGCTGTAGTCCCTCTCCTGAGGGAGAGGCTTGGGTTGCTCCAGTTCGCAAGGAGGTCACAGCAATTATAACAGTTTTCAGGCCCTACTCAAGCTCTGAGATGCCCAAAGCTGGGATGTGGCACGAGAAAATGACCCTAGGCCAAGAACAAGAGCTACACAGAGGATTTTATTCAAGGCCAAGGAGCCAATAGCTGGCTAGCAGAGAAAGGACTGCCCAACTTAAGGACTGCCCAACTTCTGCATCTGACTATACCATATCCTGTGGCTTAGGCAGGAAGAAACCCTCAGAAGTTTGGGCTGAGTGGTGGGCTGTCTGATGCAGCCTGGGCTTGGAGGGTATGGTGAGGAGCCTGGAGGAGCACCAGCAGGAACAGGGACCTCAGGCAGATAGCAATAGCGTTTCCCTCCGTCAGCAGAACAGGGGAGCATGGTGGTGGCAGCGGCTGCTCAGGAGAGCGGTCACCACGGCTGCCTTTATTACCCACCATCAAACAGCAATTTCTTCCCCAGCCTCCTCGCTAATTACCCAGCCAGCGTTCTCATCTCGTTTTATTACTGGAATTAACAACGAGTTCAGAGCGTGGAAAGCTATTAAGATGTGTGATTAAGCCACATTCAATTAGTTTCTACAAACAATTTAATTGATGTTGCAGATAGAATTAACAGAAGGTGATTGTGTGAATGGCTCCGCTGGCTGCAAAATGGGGGAGGCTGTAGCAGGCTCTCTTGGGCCAGGAGAGATTCGGGCACGAAGCTTGCTGCCTGCTCCACATGCTGGGCCTAGCCACCTCCATTACTAGAAGAGGCCTAGACACAATGGTCCTGGCTCTCAGGTGAGACCTGTCCCCTTCAGGGAAGCCAGACAGACCCAATCAAGGCTGAGAATTGTTGGGGCCCTTTCTTTCACTGTTGAGATTAAGGTTCTAGCATCTGAGGGAATCTATGATTCTTACAAGTTAGACTGCTAGGTCACTGCTGTGCTAACACACTTCTGAGGTCTGAGGAAGGCAGAAGATGGAAAACAGAGGAGAGAGCAAGGAACAGCAGGAGAGGATGGACAAGCCAAAGCCACAGGGCAGGTCAAGCGGGAAAGTAAGAGCCTAGAAATGAACCAGGCCTGCTGTGTCTAAGAGGAAGCTTTCAAGGGAACTAGCAACTCTGATGAGAAGATGAATCTACAGGGAAGGCCAGGCTGACTGCTATGTCAGTCCCCCTGACATCCAATATGATGGATGTGATGGTGGGGCCAGCTCTTTGGCTGTCTGACCAAGTGATGCAATTTGAGACACTAGCCACACAATCCTCACAGAGCCCAAGGGGGCCTGGAGGGTTAGAATCCAAGAGACTAAGTCGATGGGCTGTCATCTCTTAGAGTTCACCCTGCAAAGGCATTAGGGCAGGCCTGGAAGTTCCTGGGCCCAGGTCCTGTCACAGGCCTCTGAACACACAGTACAACTATGGTGAGAAGGACTCCTGGGAGACCCAGATGCCCAGCCAGGTCCCTGGAAGCTTTACCTGACTTACTCTCTGTTCTGGCTTTTGCAGCCAGTCTCAGAGGTAGGTGTCCTTGGTAAGCATTGGCAAGTCCAGGTAAGACTGATGACAATGGATCCTCATCTTCGTTCAATTACTAGCTGGGTGGCTAGAATGCGCTACAAACCCGCTGAGCCACTACTTTCCAGCTGTAGCTATAGGAATGATGTTCCTACAACCTTCCCTCTTTCCCTCTGGTTCCAAAACCAGAACCTAGCTTGATACAATTGAGCCCCCCTCCCCCCATCTCCACCCCTCTTCTTCACCCTGGCTCCCCTCACTTTCCAGTACAAGGAACAGCACAAGGGACAGACCCCCCAGCCATACTTGCTGTTGAGGATGCAGGCAGGAGGCAGGTAAGACCACCCACACAGGAGGGAAGCAGGTGCCCTAGTCAGCTACTTCTCAAGCGCTTGGTCCAGATGGAAACATACAGAGAACATAGGCCAACCGGCCCAGTGGACAGAGGGTGAAACATGACTCATGAGAGTTGGCAGGTGCTGGCATGTTCCTGGGTCTCAACACATAGCCCAGTTCCTCCTGCAACTAGGGAGGACCCCTCAGGTCCCTTTTGTAGGGAACACTCTGAATCTACAGTCTGTCTAGGACATATTCCTCCAGCCCTCCCTGGGTACAGGGTTCCATGGAGAGGCCTTGTACCGGCAGAGGGCACCATCAGCCTAAGACACCTTTTATCTCTGCAGTTAGAGCCACCTGAATTAGCCAACTGCCCCCTGTTGTCTTTTGAGGGCATGGGAGAAGGACGAGGGCTGTGTGAGAAACGGGGTCGAGGAGAAAAGAGCGGCTGCTGTAATAAATGGATGTGGCCCTTCGTCTCTCAGGGACCACGAACGACCACCTGGCATTCTGGCACAGGAACTAAGAGGATTAACTTAACCAATGATCCCTGTGCTAAGCAGAAAGGCCAGTACCCTGAGGAATCAGCAGAGGGGAAGATGGGAATCCCTCGCTGCAGACTGGACTGAATGGAGACCTCCCAAGGCCTATTCTGCCCAGGCCTACATCCACACCAGGCCTCTTTCTCTGGAGGGTTATTTGGGTAGGCCTCTTAGGACCACGTAATGGCCAGGAAATGCAAACCCTGGAACCTGTGGGGCAGGACTTCCCTGACATCCTGTGATTTAAAGATGGGCTAGGGACCCTCTGAGGCAAGCCCAGAGCTTTTGAGTGGGGTGGGGTCGGGGGGAGGTGGGGCTGGCCCACGTGCTGTGCTCGAGGGGCTTCACAGGAGAACTCATTAGCCCCACAGTGGGGTGGTGACAGAGATGGATTCTGGTGACAGCTGTGTGCTGGAGCCACGCAGTGAGGGGAGGAGAAGGAAGGAGGTGGGGAGAGCTGCCACAGGGGCCACATGATAATCACTCGAACACCCATGCCCCCACTGCTGGGCACAGACCATGTGTGCTCCAGAACTCTCTACTCCTCCTAGGCCAAACTCAACATCCAGGCTCACCCATCATCACTGGCCCAGGAGCCTAGTGCTCCTCGTTGCCATGGTCAGCTACAGATACTTGTTTGGGAATATACATGCCCTTGGCCACAGAAGTTCTAAAGTTACATGGGACACAGAGCCTAACTGGCAAAGGAGGGGTAAGCTGGCGATAACAGCTCAGCTTAGCATAACTGGTGGAGAGCTTGCTTTATAGGAAAGGCAAAACCTAGGTCCTGTGCTCTTCCCACACTACAGAAGTATGGTGCATTCTCAAAGGGAACCAACCCCATGAGATCACCAGGAGTCCTTACTTGGTCTCTTCCCTCATCCCCACCCCATCTTCTGGACTCACGTGCAGGCTGGGGTGGTAAGTAAGCAACCCGTTGTCACAGAGTGTCACATACTTCTTCTTCCACTCCTTGTTCAAGGACTTGCCACTCCTCTTTAGCAGGATCCCCTAAGAAGAGAGGTACAATTACGGACCAGGAGTCAGCATGTGGAACATACACCCCAAGGTCAGGGTTCAGACCACAGACCTGCCCAAAGGTCTCTAAATTCTGATGTCCGGGACCTCACTCGAGACCAGGAGCCAGCCTAGCACAGGAAGACCATGATGTGATTTAAGCAACCAAATCCTCACCCTGCTTTCTGTTGAAACCACTGCACCTGAGCAGAGGGGTTAAAGACCTTCTGGTGCATTAGGGAGGGCAGGGGGGCATTTCCCACAGGCTCTGCTTTCAGTGGCCATCCAGGGGGAGGCCGTTTGAGCCACTGCTAATCTAGAAGGCTCTACAAGAGAGGAAAAGGACAGCTACAGAGGCTTCTGGCCTTTTACCACCCAAGGGAGCACCAATATAGGACAGAAAAATCCCTTAACTGTCCCAACAAGGCCCTAGACCCCCATGCTAGGCACCAAGAAGTCCAAGCCTTCCATCTCAGCCACCTGAGCCAGTCCGTCAGCTGCCCCTGCTGCCCGCCCCCCACGCCTAGTACGGGGGTTTGCTTTGTAAGTGCTCTACCACCAAGCAGTTTCCTTTTTATAGCAGGCACTGACTAAATTCCCTAGCCTGGCTTCAAACTCACTCTGTAGCCTAGGTGAGCCCTCCTGCATCAGCCTCCTGAATAGCTGGGATTACAAACCTATACCACAAGGTATGGCATGATATGCTCTTCAAATATGGAAGTCCTGTAGGCAAGGGCAAGGCCCATGAGCAACACGAGGACATTTGTGTGGGTTTTTTTTGCTAAGAACTCTCAGCATCTAGCACAACACCTGGACCGTAGCGAACACTGCAAGTATCTGTTAGAACTGGGAAAAAAAGCACTTCCCCCCAAGACTGTGCTGTGTGGCTGTCAAGAGATGAAGGCAGGACATAGAACCGGATGGGTAATACCCACCACAGCCTTCCTCCCTCCCTCCCGCCTTCCCTGGGAGAAACCTGCTACTCTAACAGGCCCTTAAAGAGGTCTCAGGACTGCTCCAAACCAGTCCATGACCATAGCACATGAAAACAGCTGGGAACACAAACAGTACAGATGGACACCAGGTGGCTGGATCCTCAAACCCCCCAACTCCGTACAGGTAGGAGGAAGAATGAGGTAGATTCACAGCCTGGTGAAGTGATAAGGCAGAGAGCAGGCCTGCTTTTCGTCCCGCCCAGCTAGCTTATACCCCGAAATAACAACACATAAATTGTATTTATTTAAACACT